>VZRJ01013147.1:187407-430817 GCA_013397565.1 Ptilonorhynchus violaceus | reverse complement strand
ATTCTATGGTTTTATTAAAACACAGTATCATTTGTTCAGCTGATGTGTTTTCTTGTAATTCAACTGAAAAATAAATATCTTAGCTCCTCTATTTTCTTTTATTTCATTGTACTTTTTGTAAATTACTCTATTGCTTTTCTGAGAAAATTTTTAATCCAAAAACAAGTTCAAAACCAATCTTACCTGTCTTAACTATGGCACTGCTGAACTTGAAATACTATAAAATTATAGAGCTTATTATATATNTAATTTTATATAAACATATAAACCACAGGGGTACCCAGGAAAAGCAGGACCCAGTCCTCCAAAGGAATATTTGGAGTCTTACACCTCGACTTGCACAGAACTCCTGAGTGACTGCAGAGGAAGAAATTGGGATTACCCTGTAATAGTGGAGGCAAGGGTTTGAAATACTCTGAATAAGAATTGCAAATATTCCAAAGGAGCCCTCAGATTCCTTGGGAATGAGCATAATATGAAAATGTATATGCTCCTTTGGCAAACAGTCTGTAAGTTATGAAGATCAAGCTGAGTTGCCTTCATAATTAGGTCTTCTATGTGGCAATGAGTTTAAGAATAAAGGCTGGTCAGCCACGGAGGATGAAGAGGGTTGGGGTGAAGAGGGGCAGACATTTGGTCCTGAGTGAGGTTTTATAGATGTAAAAAGCCTGTAGGTTTTTCCATCCTTAAAGCTATAGCTGGGGAGCCATAGCTCTAGCACCGGGCACAGCACAGCCACCTTTTTTTCTAAACTGCTTCCATTTTGGCTCTTTACAAAATTTGCTCACGAGATGCATTAAAAGGAAAAAAAGGCAAAATGGTAATTGGAACCGATGTTTTCAATTTTTAGTGCACCACTTATTCCCTTGGGCTTAATTTTGGTAGGGAGATCTTGCCTAACATGCAGGCCTAATTATTTTTTTGCCAGCTGAAGCAATAATTTTTTTATCTCTGCCTTAATAAGGAAATTATGAAGAAGTAGTTATTAGCTTTAAAAATCTGTAGAAAAGCATCTCTTGAATGAACTGAGAAAGTTTGTGTAGATTTTATCTCTTTCTGATATGTAGCTGTACAGCAAATGAAGGTGATAAGATTGTGGCTGTTATTTTTTGAGGAGTCAGGTGCTATGTGTAGTGGTCTGTGCAAAGTGCTGCCAATGACACAGATGAGAATCCCAATTTTTCACTCCTCTTTGCAGATATGCAGTCTACAAACCCTGTTCTATTTTGCATTATAATGGCTCTGAAAAAAGGTTATATTGTGAGGTGTCCCTTTGGGGATATATTGCATCAATGTGGAATTAATTTGTTGGCAAAAACAGCAGAAACAATATGGTTATTAAGCATGAAAAACATGGAGTCTTAATTACCAGACAGAACTTTCTTTTACTGGCTTCATTTCCTAGCGCACAACTTCTGTTTGAAGAAAAACACTGATGTAAATTAATAATATAATATATTCACAGCATCGTTCTAGAATTGAATGTTCATGGAAATTTTTAAAAAATCATTCACCTGTCAGTGTAAGTGCACATCTGCTGAAGGAATTCCAGAACAACACAGGATAGAACATGACTAACGTTGAGGCTCTTTGGAAATTATATGCTCTAGAGTGGAATTAATTAGGATTGTCTGCTGTGGTCCCTGGCTCTTCACATATTTAGGTACAACAGTGTGTAAAGTGCAACTCCCACTTAATCAGCTATTCCTGCTTATTGCCTTTCTCCCCCTTCTTCTGGGGAGGATCCAGAGGAGGGGAGTGTATAATTGTTATTTTTATAGCCAGGAATTCTTTTCTTCCTCTCCTCCTCATCCAACTGCTACAGGGCTGCTGGGAGGGAATTACAAGCAGCATCTCCTTGTTGTCTTCCCTCCTCCCTTCTTTCCTTCCTTCCTTTCTGGACACAAACTTTGCTGCCACAAAAGTGTTTCTCCGAGTTCTGTTTTATTGTTTTTGTAATATGCTCCACCATGTTTGATCAAAGCTTGTAAAACAATTATTACATTTCTCACTTCAATTAATGTAATGTTGATTATATGATGCAGCTTTTCAAGCCAAGTGGGTTTCTCTATCAGGTCATTTGCAAACTTTGCAGAGCTATTTTCCAGGCAAAAACAAGAACTTTTTATTAATTTTTGGTTTTAATTTATTTTTCTTGGGGGGGGGAAAAGTTTTAAATTAACCACCAAACAGAAAAGCCCCTAGAGCTAAGCATAAATTACTAATCTGCTGGTTTCTAAGAATTGCGTTTTGTAGGCAATTTGTTGAGAGGCCTTTGAGAATTTTGTTATTTATAAGAATGTTACAGTTCATTTATATTTTATGCAGACATAAAAAAAAATCTTATTCCCAATTGTCAAAAAGGAAAAAAAAAAAATAAACCAAACAACTCACCCACTCCCGCTCCTCTAGGCAACTTATGGTAATAGTATCTTGTGTATTCCTTAATTTTAATAAAAAATCCACTGAAAACTGTTTGGTTTGCAACTTCAGAGATGGTATTCTAACCTTGCTGAATTCACAAAGATTATGATAGTTTATTAATTTTTCTGGGAGGGAGGTTTTTTTTCATTGCTGGATGTTGGGTTTAGTTTCATTGGGGTTTTTTTTTTAATATTTTGGTTTATAAAATAGGCTGCCACCAGAATTCTGCACAATTTTTTAGCTTTGCTTTCCATATGCAATGTTTCTTATATTTATCTATGTGCTAATTAGAGTTCTTTTAAGTAGAATAATATGAAATAATCATAGGGAAAACAGTATTTTTGACATCCCTAGTGATGGTTTTAAGGACTTTGATGCCTGTAGATGTAAATGCACAACCGAGTCACTGTCCTGGGCTCGTTGGGATGGATTAAATTCTGTCCCAGCAGTCCCAGTGCTGCTGTGCTTTGCATTTGTGCCAGGGCCTCACCACCCTCACAGGGAAGGATTTCTTCCCAATATCCCATCTAAACCTGCCCTCTGGTTTGTTTGTTGGTTGTCCCTTGTCCTGTCACTGCAGGCAAAAAGCACCAACCAACTCCACCCTTCCAAGGGCTGAGTCTGCACATTGGTAGGAAAAAAATCTGACCTTTGCATGTTCATGTTCATGTTCATGTTCATGTTCATCTAATATTTGTCCTGCTTCATGCCCAAATGAGAGCAAACAGGACAGAGAACAGGCTCTTTCCAAACTGTTTGAAGCGTACAGGTTGTTTGGGGTTGTTTTCCCCTTCATTTCTGTGACTTCTTCAACTATTGTGCCTTTTCCAGTTTTTCACGGAAAACACCAAGTACGCATTTCCTAACCTTCTGTGTTGAAATGAGCAATTCTATCCCTCACATGCCATAGCCTGAGCTCACATAGAAAGAATCTCTTCTCCATGAAGCTTTCATCACTTCAGAAAGCATTCCAAAATGATCTGTTTAAATGACAGAACAAAGACTCTGCAGATCTTCAGGGTGGGAGCCATCACGTAGTGCGAGTATGGAATATTATTGTCCCTCTGAAGGTCAAAGGATTACCTTGTGTGCCAGGTAAACAACAGTGTAAACAATCCAGGGAAAAGAGCGTTTTTCCAGAACTTGTAAAACCACACAAGTTGTTAGAACCTTTGGGAATTATCAGCATAGTAAGATAGGAATGGTACAGTCCCATAATTCCAGGTGGAAGCTACCAGAAATTCCACAGGAATGAGCAGAGCTAGCATAGGTCTTGGCATTCAGTCCCAAGAAAGACTTGATTGGAGTTTAGTTTGCCTGTTTGCCCTGTAGGTCAGATATTCTACCAGCTGATTCCTCCTTTTTACTCTTCTGTTATCTAAGAGGTGAAATTCCTCTTAGGGGCATGAAACTAAATCCCAGCGTGGCTGATCTGCAGTGACATCGTGGCACAGATGCCAATGGGAGTTAAAAAAATTAATCTCCTTCTCTGGGAGTTTGAACACAGCAATAGATATCACAGCTGCAAATAATCCTATTTTTTTCAGCTGATGAGTCATTCCTGAAGGAGATCAATCAGATAGGAGCTGCGTTCACACAGAACATTACACTGACTTTGAGTCTGGCTTTTGTGATGGAACTCTTTTATTTATTTTTTAAAAAGGCCTTTAGAACAGTTCAGAAGATCAGCAAAATCTTTCAGCCCTATTAATTTTGTACTTATGTGTTTAATGTAAACATACACTGTTGCGTAGCTTATGAAGGGGAATTTTAACGTTGTCCTTGACTTCACAAGGCAGTAAATTTTGAAGCCAGCAATTTGAAATAGGAGAGATGGTGAAATTCTATGAAAGTGTTTTGAAGCTACATTATTGTAGTTATTGAGTGAAAGTATTGGTTAAATTTGACAGCCCATCTTTCTAATTCCACTAAAGGACTCAAAACCCGACTGAGCTTTTTAAAATATTTCTTTTTAATTTTTATTTTTAAAAACAAACATACAAATCACTCTTTTTAGTGTGAATAAAAGGGATTCAATTTCATTGCAGGTCTGCATCAGCTCTGGCAGAGAACTGCCTCCTGCTCGGTCCCCATGTGCGACTCGGTGTCACATTTGTACTCCAGGTCATGCTGGCACAGTAGCAAAGCATCAATCATGTATTTCCACCCCGGGGCCTCAGACACACTTGATATTCACCCTCAGAAATGTTCCATGTAGACCCTGTCCTTCCAATGAATACACAAATCAGGACTTGCTGAAACGACCTGACACGAGGAAAGGGAACAAAATCGGGTCTGGATTTCGGAGTCCTTTACTTGGCATTGGTGGAATTCCTGCTGTTCCAAAAGTGTGCATGTGCTTAATGGAAAAGGGAAAGCAAGATAGTTTTTAGAATTAGCTGCTGGGAAACACGATTCAGCAGGAAATAAAATGCAAGTTAATTTGGTCTTAGGAATAACAGAAATCGTGGCATTCAGAGGTCTGTGGAGGGGAGTTCGGAGCAGAGCGGGACTCACACCGGCTGGCCGTGAGCATTGATACAATCAACTACCCTTTCTCACTCTATATCCATCACCCCACACGTTATTTCTTTTCAGCTGAAACCGTATTTATTTAGGGAATATTTCTCTTCCAGAGACTGCATAATGGCTACAGTGCTGCATAAATATCTCGGAAAAGCATCTTTGTATTTGTAAGTAGAAATACTTCAGGCAAAGAACTGGGTGTGTTGCTGCACTGAAGCAAAGAGGCAGCAGGTTTTGTTTATTAACTCTGTGTTTGGTTTTCTTTCATGTATTTATTGTGTATTTCACAGAATCACAGATTCATTTAGGTTGGAAAACCCTCAGAGATCAGAGTCCAACCTTTCCTCCAGCACTGCCAAGGCCACCCCTAACCCTGTTCCCAAATGCCACATCTGAGATCCCTCCAGGGATGGGGACTACACCGTTAGTTCAAACAAGTCTGTATGTTCAGTATTAAAAGTATTTTTCTGTCCATTCCTTCCATTCCAAAGTGGAGTTTTCTTTCCAAGTTCTCACAGCACATTTCAATTTCCTTGAATATTTTTCATCCAGTGTTATCTGAGCAATCTGAATTTGAGCTCTGATTCTTTCCCACCCTTGTGGATTAAATAAATATTCGTGATTTAAAAACATAAATTTAAATTACAGTGTATAATATATTAAAACAAATTATAATCTTTAGCAAAAATTGGCCACTACAGGGTGAAAAAGAAATCATTCAATTTGTGATTGCAGAGGATAGAAGTTGACATTTTGAAGGAATTTTTTCTCTGGAAAAAAAATGACTTGTGACATTGATTCAGCGTAGAACACTGAAATGCATTTGAAAAACTCATTTAAACCAAAATTATGAAGAGCAGATTTTCAGAGATAAATCCACATTCTGTAGAGAATAAGCTTAAATCTGATATTTTCTTCACAAATCACTGAGAATGGAAGGACACATCGTCAGTCCCAAGGAGGAGGATCTGGAGGGGAAGAGAATCTGTTGTGCTGGGACTGATGTGGCAACAAGGTTATTTGGAAAGCCGGTCAAAAGAGAGCCAATCAGGATTGGATATAAAGAAAAAGTTCTTCGTAATGAGGGTGTTCAAACTTTGGAACAGGTTTTCCAGACAAGCTGTAGATGCCCCATCCCTGGAACCATTCAGTGCCGGGTCGGACGGGGCTCTGAGCACCCTGGTCTGGTGGAAGATTATCCTGTTCACTGTAGGAGGGTTGGAATGAGGTGACCTTTAAAGGTTCCTTCCAACCCAAACTGTTTTATGACCCCATGATATATTTTTAACAAGGTTATCTTGGGACTGTCATAAAAACTCTATTTAAGAGAACGGTATAAAGTGAAATTTTCCATTTGATTTGACACTGTAGAGACTTTTTTGTAGCCTTACACTCTTCCCTCATCTAAAACAGATCCTTTTCTTTCCTTCTAATTTCCCTCCTTGACCTGTGTTAAGCTTTAAAAGAGACAGAGAAACTCAGCTTAAAGCTCAATTGGTGTCAAAGGAAAATTTGCAGCAAAGCAAATTCACTTTTAAACCATTTAATTATTATTTGCAAATGGAAATACGTAGCAAACATCGCAGAATTTTCCTGAATCAAACACAGGATTTTTGTAAAACCAGGACTAAACTGAAGCACATTCCTGCAGCACTGATACCTTCTGCTTTGGGCCTCTGGGACAGCCATGGATGAAATACTGGCATTTGGAAGTCCTTGGTCAGACTCCTGAATTTGACTTGGAGTTAGATATGGAAGAATTTAGGCCTGTGAGGTAAAGGGACCAGCATCAGAACACAGGTTCCAGTGTTTTGGGATTCTTGTGGAGAACCTGGTGTCCCAAAACTCTGGAAATGTCCGGTTTTTGCAGTCCTCACTGGAGAGTTGGTCTGAAATTAGGGGCGTTCTCCATGAGCGGGAATGGCTTGAGCAGAAAGTGTTTAAGATTAAACCAATGAAATTGTCCAGGATTTTTTCCTACCTTGAATTAATTTTCTTTGATAAATTAAGTCCTAAATAAAATGAAAAACTGGAATTCTGTATTTCAACCAAGTCTATCCTCACATATCTGCTGAAAACAGCTACTGAAAAAACCCAAAACTTAAAGGATCTGACCTGATTACACAGATATCAACAGCACTTTTTAGGTGTTTTAAATGGGAACAGATTTAAGCTTTAGGTGGATCAGGTTTGCCATATAATAAATGTCATAAACTCCCTGGGGTCTGTCATTTGAACAGATCAGAAGGATGATCCTTTGAGAGCAGCACCATGTACAGTACAGCAAATTTTTTAAAGGCTGAACATGTTTTCTAACAAAGCAATTAATGTCCTTGAAAAGAAGAAGCCCTAAACCCCCATTTACATGCAGTCAATTACCTCAGGCAGTATATTGTGTAAACACTGTAGGCAAACACTGCTCCTCACTTAGAGGAACGGGGATTTTCTCTTTTAGAATGGTTTTACAGCTTGTTGTTTGCATGACCTCAGTATCTTTGGGGGCACTTCTGTGGCCAAACAAGGACTTTAGTTTTGTCTTTGGGTTTGCAAAATAAACCCCTCTAGGAAAAGCTCCATAGTTAACCTCTCTCTTCCTACACTGCTGTGAACTAAAAAGGAAAACCATGCACGAGGAAGGGAATTTTCTGTCCTTCGGAGAGCGTGTGGAGGGAATCTGCATAAGCTGTATCACCAGTTGGACTTGTTGTGACAGCTCCTGGTAATTAATGTCTCTGCAGAACAGGGATCAACAGGCTGTAAACTTCAGAGATAATCACATCTGTGTGAATTTCAGTTTCTAGGGGAGCAGTTGATAATTAATGCTCCTAATAAGCATGAGCAGCTTAGTCAAAGAACGGAGTGTGTATTTATAAACAACTTTTTTGTCAGAAAGACTCTGAGCCCTGCTCGTGGACCGTATCAGCACCTACAAACTGTCTGTAGCCAACACTGATGGGGACAAACTGCTCTGCAGTTCAAACTCTATTCTCTAAAGTGTGTTTATATTGTTTATTTCTCTCTTTTTTTTTCCCAACTGCATTTAATTAGCATGGGAAATTAATCGCTTCAGAGCTTAAATACTTAAAAGCCAATATGGTTCAGTGGGAACCATTTGTTCCTCACAGTAGATAATTGAACACAATCTTAAAAAATATAAATTGATGTGTTGGTTTCACGTGTTTTGCGCTGAGTTGGTGATTGAAACGACAGGCACAGGCCTGAGGTTCAGACAGTGAGACTGGTAAAGCTGTGAAGCTCCGAGGGCTTCTGTGACACTTGTGGCAATGCAAAAGCTCTCCAGCCCTCCCCTGAGTAACACCAACCTGGAGTTTATCTGCCTTTACTAAAGCTGTCTCACCCCATTCCTTCGTGTACTGTGCTTTAAAACTGACTGATTTTATTTATTTATTTATCTATTTATCCACCCCCATCCCTGGAAGTGTCCCAGGCCAGGCTGGGCAGGGCTTGGAGCTCCCTGGGATAGTGGAAGGTGTCTCTGCCCATGGCAGGGGCGGAACAAGTTGAACTTTAAGGTCCCTTCCAACCCAAAGCATTCTATAATTCTGTGTTTTTAATAGTGTGTCTGAGTACAACCTTTAAATTTCTCAGCTCTTATAGCTGGGTGACAGGGATCAGTCACATTTTGGGAAATTCTGTTTTTAACACTTACGAAGGAAAAAGATCTGTTGTGTGCTCCAGGAAATGCAACAGAGTTAGTGGCATAATACTTCCTTTTCTTTTCTTTCCCTGACAGTTTCTTCTAGCTACTATTCCAAGAGCTGGTATTTTGGATCTTGCTATTTCCTGCTTGTGCCACTCTGTATTGTGCCATTTGACAAGCTTGGTTCCTGTGCTTTCTTAATCCTGCAGCCATTGTTTTATCCACTGTCACATGGATAGATTGGATGGTTTAGATTTTTTCTTAAGGAAGTGGAATTTTCCTTCAGGAACAGTAGAATAAAAGCTAGATGTTTTGTATCTAATTCAGGAAATATTTGGCACATCCCATTTGCTTTAGAAGGATTATTTCCATGGAGACTGAAAATGTACTGGTTCCTTGAGGAGGAAGACACAAAACATCATTTGTAAATCAAAATCTTCTGCAAATGTAAACAGAAATCATCTCTTATGTTTATAGAGCAAAACCAATTAGAGAGTTTCAAGTAATCATCCCAGGAGCTCGGTCCTTTGGAAAAATGCTTGTCTTTTAAGTGTCTAAAGTTGGAAACACTTTTTGGAAGCTCACTTGATGCACAGCCCTTGCTCCCAAGCCCGTGTGTTGCCCTGTGATTTCCTTTGTACAATTGCTCATCGCTCTGCGGAAGAGTGTTAAATAAAAAGGAGATTTTTAATGCATCAGAGCCCACTAATCAGAGCTGCTTTATTACATTTCGGTGGAGCAAGTGTGCTAATGACTGCATAATGTGTTTGCAGTGCAATGTGATTTCGCTGCAGTTTGTTTGAAAGGCTAATTGTGCCCAGATGCTGGGTTTGTGTGATGGACAGCTGATACTCAGCCCCTCCCTGCTCATCCAGGGTCCGGGAGGGACCAGAGCTGGATTGTTTCCTCCAGTTTAGCTCTGACTAAAGGAACTGTGCCATCAGCAGCCACTGTTGCACCTAATGAATTGCTGCTGGGATTTTACTCTGTGCCAATTAAATGCTGGGTGAGCGCGAGCCAACGCCAGAGCTTTTTCCTGGAGCTTCCCTTGGGGAGGGGTCTCAGATACACTGGGAAGGTTTGGGCTGTTCGTGGTCATCAGGTCACTGAAGGGAAACTGAGGGACACTGGAAATGGCTATTTACATTTGTGCAACAAAACCTAAAACTAGGTGTAGGTGTCCCAAGATCAGACTCCTGCTTCTGACACCAAACGTGTTTCCAAGGCCTAGAAAATCCTGGACTGTGTGCCAAGGATTGAGCTTCTTGTTAAGCTGAGCCATCAGAATTAGTCTGGTAATAATAAAATGTGAAGATAGCCTGTGTTATGTGGAATTACAGAGAAAATAAAACTGTAGTTAATGTTTCTTTGCTGTTATGAGATGTACAAAGGACAGGGAATTGTTGTCTAGTCCAATGCCCAGGGACAGTCAGGCTCCTGCAGTCCATGTCAGGTGAGCTATGGATACACATTAGGATACAGAGACCTGCAGAGATGTTCAAATTCCTGGTTTTGAGCATTGCTTCGATGTCTTTTCTCAGAGACCCAGATCCACCTGCCTGCTCAAGCACAACCTCTCCCTGAGGTGTGACTGCATCATCCTGTCAAAGTGAGCAGATGCTGAAAGCAGTGCAAATAAATGTAAAGAAATGCAAAAAGTGCAAAACAGGTCAGATAAGCACAGATATATCAGTCTGTACTTCTAAAACTTCTACTAGAGAAATATCTGGGCTTGGAACTAAGTGATCTTTAATGTCCCTTTCCAACCCAAACTGTTCTGGGGTTCTATGATTGACTCTAATTGCTCAAAAATATTGGATTGATACAGACCTACCTCAAAATGCAGCCAGTCAAAGTTAAAGAAAATTATCATTACTGTATATTCAGTAGCTCATTTGACCTGGCATAACTTTGAGGCAACAGATGGAAAGTGAAAAGTTTCAGTGCTGATGAACTGTTAGGCAGAACTGCTGCTGTCAAGATATCATTCAGACAAGACCTTGATAACACCTGCCCACCTCCGGCTGACTGAATAATTCTAGTTCAGAGCTCATCTCAGCAGCAGACAAACTTTGCACTTTCTGCAACACCTTCATCAGGGAGGGACCACACTGTAGGAGAAACCTCTGAATCAAGTAATAATTGGATTTAAAGATGGAAAATTCAAAGAGATTGGATAGGCTATGGGATGAGCAAAGCCATTGGTTCCTTATGTTGGCAAGTTAATGTAAAGAGTAAGAATTGTTGAACAGAATATCTCCTTGGAGGGGTGGAATCAGCACATTTGGGGCCTGTGGGGCCGCTGAGATATTTGTACTCGAGGTGTGAGCACTGTGTGAAATAATGGAGCCACCAGCCAGGGCTTGACACCTTTCCAGGTGGGATGTGAGTGGCCCACACAAGAGTTTCCTGGCTCTGTGGTGCTGGTCTGAACTGGACCAGCTGTGTAGGGCCTTGCCTGGAGTGTCCTGCACGTGGATGTGTGTGAGAGGATGCAAACTGCTGTCTTGCTGTGGGATTTTCAGATTTGATGTCACGGTCTGACACGTTCTGTGCTTGCTGCCACCCACCCCAGCTCCTTTCTGACGGGAACACGGAGGGCATTGTGAGAACAGAACTGATTCCTCTTGCTCGGGGGCGTTACAGCTGTGTTGACATTTCCACTGGATAACGGGCATGGAGAGGTTTCTGCTTCAATCTGATTATTTAATATCAAATGGATTCTGAGGGGACACGTTGACAGCGATGTGTAAATCAACAGCACGCGAGGGAACGGCCTCGAGCTGTGCCAGGGGAGGGTCAGCTTGGACATCAGCAGGAATTTCTCCATGGAAAGAGTGGTCAGGTCTTGGAAGGATGTGCCCAGGGAGTCCCCATCCCTGGAGGTGTCCAAGGAAGGCCTGGACGTGGCACTCAGTGCTCTGGGCTGGGGACAAGGTGGGGATGGGGCACAGCTTGGACTCAATAAACTTGGAGGGCTTTTCCAACCTCAGTGATCCTGGGATTCTAGGAAATAACGCATTAACTCTTTTCCTATCACTCCTTCCAATTCTACAAATAGTATTGATTCACTTCTCCAGACTGCACAGAACTGGAAGTTCTGCCTCAGATGTCGGTCTAAATGCAAATTTGTTGCTCTGTGGGGCCGGTTCTGAAGCTCACTTGGAAGCCAAGAGACATCCAGCCATTAACCCCAATCAGATCCTTTCCTGACCCCCCGTGGCTGCAGAAGAACTCTCGTTTAAGATTCTGCTTTCAAATGCAACAATCAGCCCGTGGTTGTTATTCTTGCAGCGTGACTATCGGGATGCAAATGAGAAGTGTCTGTATCTACCTGTGTATCTGAGTTTCCTTTTTGCATATTCTAATTGATTAGGTTAAAAATAAATGACAGCGTTCCTTTTGCTTCGGCAGAACTGGGCATATTAATTCACTTATTCTAGAACGCTGGGAAGTAATGGTGATTTGCGTCTCATTTGCATAGCAAAATTTTCAAGCAGCTTTTGGCCACTAACGAGCACTCTTTGAAGGAGTAGAAAATGGTCAGTAGAGCATTTTTTTCTTGAATGACGGTTCAAGTGTCGTGAGCAAGCACTGGTATTTATTGAAATTCAGCTTTGGTGCTGAAGAAGGACGTGCAAGACCTGCTCCATTTCTGTACCTTTTAAAACACTGGCTCTTTGTTCCTTTGTCCTGGCTACGTGTGACATTTTCTTTTTCAAGCTGAAACATGGGAAGGCAAATGTCCCCTGCAGACCCTGGGCTAGTCAAAGAGCTGTCTTCTTTTTGTCGTTTCTTCCGGAAACGCTGCTTTGAAAGAAATCACTGTTGTAGAACCAATTAGGTTCTTTAAGTGGATCATTTCTCAGTCGCTGGAATAATGAATTCCCATTTGCTCAAAGGGTTGCATTCACCCTTCAGTGGCTAAACAAACAGGAATTCATTGCCACAGCTAGGCAACCAGAATTACTTATGCATTCTTTTCAGAATCTTTCTTTTTTTCGTCTTTATTCAATTCACCATAAAGATTATTGTTTAATGAGGGGGAAGTTCAATTGGAGCCAAACGAAAAGGCACAAGCCTTCTAAGCCAGAGTGTGTTTTTCAGAAGTGGCTTATTTGTCAGGCTCTTGCAAATTTGCATTTGGGGTGGATTTTTTTTTGTTAGTCAAACTGCAAATGGAACACTCGTTTTCTGGCTTTTTATGAGCTTTAAGTTTACTGGACAGAGAGAGATGAAAGAGTGTTCCTCAAAACCAATAATATAAATCATATATATATATGATCTTATATGATATTGCATTGGATATTATATATAAGTTGCATATAGTAATATAAAATATAGTTTAAAGGTGTTCACAGGCTGAATCACCACTCTGGTCATCAAACCTTTCTGCTTTTTCCCACTCTATGTTGATAATAACATAATTATCTGCTATATCTGCTTAGATTTATGGAGGGGAAAAAACCTTATGGCTATGTCAGGGTTAATTGAATCATAATCAGTCTTCTCCTGGAAATCAAATTTGTGCCTGAAGTGGAGTCATCTGCCCATCTGTAATAGCTGCCTAAATGCTCGAATGAAAATGTAATTGTGGTGTTTGCTTCTTTTCAGCTTGTTATTTCTCCATATCATTTAGGAGTCAAAGTTCAGGGAAGATGCAGTTACCAGAAAGATCACTTTATAACATTTGTGTCTCTTGCATCTACCTTGCAGCTGAACTTCACAGCAAATTCAGTTAGCGAGAGGAGCTACAGAAAATGCAGCAAATTGCATTTGTTTTCTAATAAAGGTCAGCTAAATTTTGAAAATGTTGAAAAATAACTCTCCATATGGGTTTTTGTGTAGTTTCATGTTGTGTTTCACTCATTTTCATTTTAAAATGTTTAGATCATTGCAGTAAATCAAGTTCATAGGGACTTTTGTCCCATTTTCCTGCCAGTCTCTTGGGATGTGGCTGTCCTTGCTATGCTCAGCTTAGATAAGGGACCTGAGCTCCAAAATTTGAAGCATGGCTTATGTTTCATAGAACCCATATGGGAAAACTCTTAGACTCTGAATATCATCATATGGTTTAAGTTTGAAATTCATTCACCTGCAGCTTATCTGTCAATATTTTCTAGGAATTAGAGAAATTAACTAAGCAGCTCTGGAGAGAGTGAGTGAGGTTTTAACTCTGCTGCTGCTCTTCTTTAAGGATTCTTTACCTCTTTAGCAAACAATTTTAGAGGCTGGAAGGAATCTTGTACAGATGTACTGTGTCGTTTGTTATGGAAAAAAATAAAATAGTTTAATTTCTTTTTTAAGCTAATATTTTAAACTTTTAAAAGCAAATTCCATGTGGCAGAAAGGAGTGACTATATCTTTTGCTCATTGCCTAGAAGACAGTGACCTTCCCTGAGCTTTGATAGTGCAGCTCACACCTCATGACCCCAAAAGCAAATAATCTTTCACTCCTGTGTTTTATGACACTGTGAGGATTTTCTCCCTCAGTTTCTGCCTGGGAGCTCGTGCCACTGCATCCTCCTTGTCCAGGAGTGGCAGAGACTTGACAAAGTGTGTGTGAGATGCTGTCATCCTTTATCACTGTCATTCCCTGGTTCCACCTCGGTGAATTACTCTACCAAAGTCATTGACGGCGCTAAACAATTTCCCATAGCAGAGCCATTTGCCAATTACATCTTTTCCTGCCCCTGCATTTGTTCCCCATCACTTCTTTATGTGAAATGACCCCTTGCTTGGGAGAGGAGTAATTGTTTTCTCAGTAGAGCACCAATCAATGAAGGGCTTCTGCCCTGCACTCTTGATTAAGCATTAGTTTCCTATTGGAAAAAAAAAAAAGAAGGGTTGATTTCCTTTAAGGTTTTCACAGTTTATTAGTGTGATTGAACTAAGTTAATAGGAGTGAGTTATGAATGTGGACAGCCCTACTCCGTGGCTCCAATATGCAGATGATGCTGCTCATAGAATTTTTGCTGATGGGCACAACAGTACCAAGACAAAAGCAGTGGTTGGACGAAAATCTGAGACTGAAAGGTTAAAAAAAAAATGAACCCCCACAGTGTTTGATGGATGGACCATTCCCATGTACTCTTGCATTGTTTTCCAACTTCATTTGTCTTTCAGCCTCCCTTAGTCCCTTTTATTTCTGACAGGAAAAAAAAAAATCATCCCAAGGCCAGAGTTGTAAATACCACTAATGATAAAATAAACTTGAACAGTCCGAGTGAAGGAACAGGCTTTGCTCACTAATTCCCTCAGGTGGAAACCAGGTGGGCTGTGTTCCTCAAAAGCATGAGAGATACCTCTCTCTCAGGAGAATTATTCATTGTTTTTTATAGAATTAATTTTGCCTGGAGCAGCCCCTGTGACTTGAACAGTTCCCTCCATGTCAGTGAGAAAACCAAGCAGAAAAATCCCCATTTACAGCGCCACATCCTTCTCATGTCATCACTGTACAGTCCTAAAAAACCCCATTTGCCTGTTTTCTCTTGTTTTCTAACTGTGGTGAGAAAATGCTGAAGCACCATCGGAAGAGCTGCTCACGTGTTCTGGGCATACTGTAAAATATCCCAGCCATATCCCTGCAGGGATTTTAATGGGAATTGAAAAGCCTAAACAGTCTCCTCCAGGCAAGTCCAAAATCAGTTACTGTAGGAAAAAAAATCAATGGTTGAGGAAGAGTCTAATTTACTACTTTTCAGCACTTTTGTTTCCTCTCCTTTCTTAGGCAAATGTGAAATCATGGAAAGAAAATCTATAATCAGTGTCTTCCACCCAGGCTGGGGCATTTTAAATCGTTTGAGAGCAAAGTTACTGGTGAATTCCAACAACAACTGTGGTACAGTATTTTTTAAAAATGCTGTGATGAACCTCATCACTATTTAAAAGAGTGGATGAAAAGCTGATAGACACCCAGATTTAATATCCGTGGTAATTAGCAACACACTTAAGGATAGTGGGAGAGCAACTCCAACTTTCTATAGAATTTAATATCCTCCCATCCCCTTTGTGGGAGCTCTAATTTCCTTTCTGCTATACGTAATAAACAAATGTTATGGGTTCATCTTTTATTATAATGCCCATACAATATGGGAAAAGGAATCAATATCAGAACAACAATAACCAAAAAAAAAAAAAAAAGGGTCAGGAAAAATCATAGAAAGACAGTTCATGTCCACTTTACATCTGTTGGTGTCCGTGTTTGTGGTCTTTTGTACTATTATAAACACATGAAAAAAAGGGTTTGAAATATGAGCTGCACAGACTGCTCATGAATGCTTTGATTTCAAAGATCCCACAGGACTGTAGTGGTTTCCTACCACTACTGCTCCATTAAACTTCACTTCTCTTACAGACTTGGAGATAAAACCTCTGTACAAATGTATAAAGTGCATTATTAGAAAATAACTTATCCGTGTATGAGTAGCAGCTGGAGCACAGGAAAAAATTGTTTGTAATAACATACTGAATCCATTTATTATTCAAACAAATATTTAACTTTAAAGGTCTGAAGTGCAAAGTGAAGTAGCCACTAAATGCGTGCGCAGCAGTGGATTTAGATGGAATATTGGGAAGGAATTGTTCCCTGGGAGGGTGGTGAGGCCCTGGCACAGGTTGCCCAGAGCAGCTGTGGCTGCCCCATCCCTGGAAGTGTCCAAGGCCAGGTTGGACAGGGCTTGGAGCAACCTGGGATAGTGGAAGGCGTCCCTGCCCATGGCAGGGGGGTTGGATTAGCTGATCTTTAAGGTCCCTTCCAACCCAAATTGTTCCCTGATTCAAGCTTCATTATCCAGCTTTGTTGGGAATTTGGTGCAGGCTGTTTCTGAAGGATAGGGTTGACTCTTTACATTTATTTCTTGGCTGCAATGCAATAAGCAAAAGATATTAATGATGACTTTTTTTTACCAAGAGCAGAACTGAATTTGCCAGTGGCAAAACTGGAATTCTTTTGTTGGGATCACTCCTCTGCCATCTATTTTCCATCACATCAAATGACAGTGACAATAAGATGGGCCTGAGACGCGTAAGGATAATTTGGTACAGTAATTTAATGTGGTTATTTGGACGTTAGTTCTGATTAACTCAAACAGAAAGGGCTGAATGACTGCGAACATTTTTAGAAGTTTCTAAAGAACCATTTTTAGAAGTATCTCAAGGCTTTTTTTATTTTTCCTAATGAAGGTTCCGGATGTGTTTGGGGAACAATTATATCTGCCAGGATGCGTTTGTGCAGCAAACTGGAGAGGAGGTGCAGAGAATGGTTTGGAACTGGGCAATGAGAGCATGACTGAGGTCTAGAAGTCATGGACTGTGAGTTAGATTATTTATAGTGCAGTTTGCAGTAATTTGTGGCTTTGGAGTGAATTTCAAGATCCACAAATCAAAAAGTATGGAACATCTTTCCGTGGAGCTGTCAAAGCAAAGTGAAGGATATTTCACAGTTCTTTTAACATGCTATAGAAAGTCGGTATTTTGGATGTTTCAGAACAGAAGTTTAAAGCTCTATTTCTTCACCATATTACATTAAAAAAAAGTATAAATAGAGCTTTTTATTTAAAAGTATAGAATAAAAATTTGTACAAATGGTAAAAATCCTACAGCATATTCAAGCAGTAGGAACAGAGCTGGGGTTTTTTCAACCTATTAAAACACAAATATTAATTTTGTAATTATATGAACAATGCAGAGCATTGTTGAAGAGCTAACAAATATAGGGTCATGTTAAAACAGCACTTTTACCATCTGAGATCTTCTTCATAAGCTAAATTTGTTTGTTAGAAAATGGGAGTCTAAATTTCTGTCAGAATTATGAAGCTCAACTAAATATTACCCTTCTGGAATAAATAACTTTGTGGTGGTTGCTCAAGTATGGACAAATCTTATCTTCCTTATTCTTTAAAATGATTTCTGCAGAAAAAAATAAAGTATTAGCTTTCAATAATAAAAAGCACTAAGAAGCCTTTAAACATTTTGGTTGAAACATTTGGAATTGGTAAGCTTGGTGCTCACTGAAATCCAAAACTAAGTTTTTTAAGTGAAGGGAATTAAACTGCTTTCTTGGAAGATTGAAAGGAATAAGTGAACAAATGTTGGAGCTGGGAAAAGCTGCCTGGGAGTTTGGTGGCACACTTTTTGGTGGTAGTTGTGTAGCTAAATTCTTTAATTTCTCTGGAGATGCAGATGAAAAGATTTATTATGGAGCCTGCTTAAGAAGAAATGGAAAACTTGCAACCCATGATTTTACAAGAAATTCATCGAAAGAAAGTAGTAAAGGTGTTAAATTGGAGAGTTTGTATCCCTTTCCTCAAGATTCCATCTGGGAAAAAGAAATAAAAAAGGCAAATCTAGTTCTAATGAGAGGATGATACACTATATTATTTTAAAGGTGAGCTAAAAATCGAGATCTGGGGGGTTTTCCCACTTCTCTTTTCATCTGAATCCCTGGATGTTCCTATTGGATTTGTGCTGGCTCAGTGGTGGTCAAAGCAGGAGTGATGAGCACAAGAAGGCGTTTACAGACTATGTGGGGATGTTATTTTTGTTTCCTTCTTGGGGGAATTCTGTTTCCTCTAACTAAGAAAGTGCCTGACCCTTCCCCTGCCCCATACATGTACAAGATCTGCCTTTCATTTCTGTGACCTTAATTTTGACCCCCACAGCCCCATCGAAATGAATAGAAAAACTTCAGACACGGCAGATTCTGACAACTCTTTGTTTTATAAGAGTGAGCTTAGTGACAGAGAGTTTGAGGATTCTTTTCTGATTCCACACAAAACCAATTCAGCTGTTCGGTGCAGCTGAGAGAAAAGCATTTGATTTCAAGCTTAATGTGTTTAGTACCATAAATTCTTACTTTTCTTTCTGTTTTCCCCCAGGTATTTGTCTGTAGGTATGAAAGAATATCTATGTAAATATGTGTACCTGAAAAAACCCCAAACCTGCAGGCCTTTAGGAGGGGTTAGTGACAGAAACTCTGCGGCTTCTCTGATGATAACAAGCAGAAAGCTCCAAAGCTCTCTGGCTGCTGTTCCTGTCTCTGCAGAAATGTTTTTCCCTCTGGTGAATAAAGAGGGAACTGGAGCTGAACTGCAAGAGGATTTGGTAGAATTTTAGAAGTTCTTGGTTGAGCTAGCTGGAAAAGAACACAGATGCAGGAGCAAAGTGAAATTTGGAAGCACCCTCAGTCTGCATTAAATCGAGTCTTGGGTCTTTCGGTGGAGAAAATAATCCTAAACCTTACACAAGCTCCCAGAAGAGCCAATATTCCAATAATTAGAGCATGTGCTTTAATCAGGATTTAAGTCTCTGTCCTGTTTGCTTGGAAGCAAATATTTCCATTCAGAAGCTCCACATCCACATGAACTCTCCGTACTCCCAGGAGGGTTCCACTGAAAACTGTTCTTCCCAGAAATTCCACCCAGAACCTTGCAGTGAAAGAGTCACTGGAATCAGGCAATTATACGGAGTGGTTTGACATTTTGGTAATTTCTAAAATAAATGAATAAATACATAAAAATCAGCTCTGTGTATTTACATAGATATCATTGTCTTTTAAAGTATTTTCATTTTACAATTAATTTCCACAATGGTTTCAGTTACTTTCATTTGTCTTGTCAGCTGGATCCCAGGTCCTTTGGGACAGGAAACTTTGGGGTTATATTTTGTTGTGTGCATTCAGGTTTTTATGCAGATTGCACTAGAATTTATTAAAATCCCCTGTTTCCACTGGTGGACCAGAGATGATACAACCAATCGAGGAGATGCAAAACCCGACTGGGATAATCTCTAATTTGACTGGGCTCACTTGAGCTGGTTCAACAACGGGCCAAGGCCAATTTGGTGCTGCCCAGGAGCTCTGAATCACTCTTTGATAACAACCCCAAACTAATCAGCCCATGGGGTGGATATGTACGGAGTGATGAGCTTCACCCGGAAATAGCGAGGGGGAGAGGGAGGGAGAAGGGGAAAGAGGAAGGTGGGGAGAGAAGTATTTTGGCAGGGAGATGCTGTTTGTTATTTCAGCTGGTTTTGATAATGATGCTTCACCGGCACAGCCACTAAAATGCAGATATTGCTGAATGAATAATAAGATAGATGTCATATTTCTGCTTTTGGGAATTAGTGTGTCTTTTCAAGTACATGTTAGTTATAATGAGGCTAAAGATTAAAACATTAATACCCTGGTTTGCCTTTCAAATAAATCAAAGATACCCATTGACTTACAAAAATCCAGCTTTTAAAAAATCCTTTTAAGCAGAAGGTTTGTGGGAGCTTTTCCTGTGATGTTGGTAGAAGATCTGGCCTAATGTAAGGGAAAGTTGTTTAATGTAAGTAACTACTTGTCTTTGAAATTCAAATTGGGAATCTCGGTTTCCCCCATTGGTGCCCTGTTTGTTTCCAGCTCTCAGGGGAAATAGGTACAAAGTGGCAGGGAGGTGCCTTTTGGGGACATTTCTGACTTTGGCAGGTTAAAAAAATAACCATGCTCCTTTTGAAAGGCCAGAATTTTCAAAGCATTAGTTCTAATATGTTGTCTTTTAAATAACAGAGTAGATTTTTTTTTTTTAATTATTTTTTTTAGGCTTGCTTGGTTTAAAGGTGTCTAAAGATTGTTATTAATTCTGTGCGATGTGTGACTTGTGACATGGCAACTGGAGATGATTGGAGGCCAGAAACTCCTTGAAATTTGTGTCAAAGCCAGCTCAAGGTTTCCCAGCTCAGGAATGATTCTTGGAAAAGGTGGTGGAAAAGGCTCCTGTAAAATCACAAATACCACAGGTATTGAAAGAAGTGTGACACTATATTGCCATAGAATTGGGGGAAAAAAAAGTGAAATGAACTTCTGCAAGCACATTTTGCAGCTGAAATGAGAGGGATGGTTGCACTTGGGGATGGCAATCGGTAGCAAATCTTACCACGGATCCAGCTCTCTATTTAATAAATATTCATCCATTTTCTTACAGAGAGTACCTTGTCCCGTTCTGAACCTTTCTGCATCGATGAGCAGTGGGGGCAGTGAGCAGGAGCAAGGTTTTCTCAATGCCTGGAAGTTTTCTTTTCGTTTCTCCACAGTCAGAAATTTTTTGTTTTCAGGGTTGTGATGCTTTTTCTGCTTGACTTTTGCACGGGGGGAATAGGGATAGGTGTTCTTACTGGCAGTTCCAGGTAACACTGCTCTGATTTAGGACATTTTTACCCTTGCTGAGCACTGCCACGAGTGTCCATGGAGCCTTGAGAGCAGTGGAGAGCCCAACCCTGCCCCTCTGGGTACAGGGCACTGGTGACCACCTCTTCAAGCAGGAATTTGCTGCCACGGGAGGGCCAGCAGTGCCTGGGAACAGCAGAGGCTTTTCCTGGCTGGCTGGAATGACCCTTCTCCTCTCTTGCTTCCACCCTACACAACCCCCGGGAGTGGAACCCCTCCTTTTCCTCTGAGGGTCCTCTGGCAGGTGGAACCCACCTCTATTTCTGGACACATTCAGCTCCACGGGAGGGTTGGATGGAGAGGCAGGAGATGCTGGATGGGATTCCTGGAATGCTTCTCAGATATTTCCCTGGGGAATGATGAGTGCCTGGGGCCAGGGGCTGAAGAAAGGATGGCTCCTTGGTTGGCTTCCTCTGTGCTGGACACTTAAAAAGGAGAGGGGAAAAAAGGATAAAAGCATGGAAAAGGGACATCCCTGTTGTGTTTTGTAGCGCTCCAGCTCTGTTATTTCCCTTAAGCCACTCTGCCTGCTTAAAGCCTTTTTGTTACTTCCTTTCTTTTACTAGGAATGGATTTTGCACTGGCAAGACATTCGCACTGCCTTTGAGAAAATCTTTATGGCAGCCTGATTCCATTTGGCTTGAGGGGCAGGTGTTTATTGCAATTGGCCTTCCAGGATAACTCTTGGCACGCTCCGAGCGGAACAGCCTCGCGAGGGCTTTCCTTCATCCCTTTTCCAGTGGAAAAGCTGGGCCATGAGCAGCTTCGTGCCACTTTAAATGTGCTCTATCCTATCAACTCCTACCAGTCTGGTGATGTATTTACTTTATGTAAACTTGGTATGATAATTTTTACAAAGAGAGATCCGGGCTTTGTGAGCCCGCATGAAAAATTGGACATTAAGAGTGGGGGGATTCCGTGGCAATGTGTCATAAGAAAAAGGAAGTGAAAAATCAAAGGTAATTAGATAGAATTTTGAAAAAGAAATAAAACCAGCATTTAGAATTAGTGTAAGAGGAAAAATTTTAAAAAACCCCTATTTATCCTCATTTGTGTTCAAACTTATGCCCTGCCTACCAAAAATGCCATCACCCGTTTTCCACTCTAAGAAATGAGGTAAGAAATTTAAACATAGCAACATTAATTGACAGTAACTTTAGAAATGGTGATTTTTCTATATTGTATATTAATCAGTGAAACCCACTGTCTCCAGGAGGCATCAATAATCAGGTTGTACTCATGGATTTCAAAGAATACTTGAGAATATCATGGCAGCTACCATAATATATATGTTATATACAGTGAAGACTTTAACAAGGATAAGAACAAGTATTTATCTGGAATTAAATTCTCTTTGGAATTAAATCTCATTTGCTGTTGAGTTACACTTATATAAAAGACAGTAAGACATAAAAAAAGAAATTCTCAATAAATCTGATGATATTGTATTTACTTTCCTTCATTTTCAAATATGTAACATAATCCTGGCCTGTTAGGCATCCTGGCCATAAAATGGGATGTGCTTCTGAGAAAGCAAAACACAGCTCAGTGGTTCAGGGGAGAATAAAGAGCTTTCAGATCCCTGCCAGGTGTGACAGTCACAGTGACACGCTCACAATACCTGCACGAGGGCTCCTTTAGGATGTTTTTGGGGATCTTACTGGGGTCTATGATTTACAGCCTTCCAAGTCTTAGATCAGTCCCAGATTGAGGAAACAACTTGTCAGTTTGAAGATTGCTGAGTTTTTAGTGATCTGAAATTGATGCCTTTTTGGTGTGTATCTCGGAGGGGTTTTTTCGCTTCTCTTTGACATAAAATGCTCGTGACTCGAGGGGATCGAATTATTTTCCTGTTCTGCCAGAGAATAAAGTCAGTTGATTTACAGAAAAATCATGTACTCTCCCCAACGTGGCAGCTATTTTGAAGGATGTTAATACAAGCCTTTCTCCTGAAAAAGCAGTTGGATGAAACCTCCAGCAGCAAAGCAAACTCAAGTCTGATCTCCTCAGGCTGCTGTTTGCTGCCTCCTGTGTTATTGCCATTTTGAGGAACCACCCCACACCGTGGCACCAAATTGATTCAGGTTAAAAACCCTGCCTATCCAAAGTGTTGGTTTTAAGCTTGATTACTTCTTTTCTGTTTGCTTGGTTTGGTTTGGTTTTTGCTTGGTGGTGGTGCTGTTTTAGGTTTTTTTGGTTTGTTTTGTTTCAATATTTAACTAACAAGTAATTTGGTAATAATGTAATTAATTATTATTTATAATTAATAATTAATTAAAATAATTATAATTATAATATATATTATAATAATAATTATTAATTATAAATAAAAATTAATAATTAAGTAATAATGAGGGAAGTAGTTGCAGTTCAGAATGAAAATGAATGACTGGGAGCAGCCCATAGGAGTGAAGAGATTCCAGAAAATGCCTGAAATGCTGAACCCAGAATCTCTTCAAAACACCCCCCTGAAAGCCTTTTTTCATAATTATTGTAGCTGATTGCACCTTTCTCTGCACACACACCTATAAATATAAACCAACCATGGAGTGGCAACAACAAATTATGTTACTCATGGAATTAAACTCATGAATCTCCACCAGATTTTCTCTAAGCCAGCAGGGAAGATTGCTAAGAATTCATCTATCAAGTGACTTCATTTTTCATTTTCCCTTTTTTCTTTTTTTGAAAAAAAATCAGATCTTTAGGTTGCTCAGCTGTGGAATCAGCAACTAGAAGAACCCATTAGATGATTTTAGCTAGAGAACTTCATTGAATTCTTCACCTGTAGATGAAGATACTTATTCCAGCTACTTAAATAAGGATTTGGGATGTGAAATCCTGTTGCAGTCTGTTGTTTTGCCTTATTTCCCCTTTTTTTGTGTCTTGTCAGTTGCTGCCTTTATTAAATTATTGGTATTATCAGAAAAACACCATTTCTGTGTATCACAGAACCAGCAAAATCAGCAAGAGAGTGTAAATTTCATCATTCTCTTTTTATTTCTCAGAGCATTACATTCTTTTAATTATAATCTGTCTTATACTGACTTCTCCCTTTTGAGCTCATTTTTCTTCCTATGATCCTCTTTCCATTCGTGCTATTAATATTTTCTGCTCTCAGTAGTGTGAGTTTTTGCATTCCTTTCTGGCCTAGCTTCAATTAATTGTGAATTTTCTTCTCTGCTCTCCCGATTGCAATTTTTTCAAGCATGCAGGAGTCCCTGATTACAATGAAAGTGTGCAGCAGTGACTCATTGCTCCTGTCACTGTGGGCTCTGTTCTCTCTCTGCTGAATATCCCGGTTTTTATTTCTGGGTTGATCCTGGGATTAGTTATTCACAGCTGGCTCTGGGCTGAAATCGCAATTCCAGCCTCTACCATCGGATATTTCCTTCATTCGTTTCTTCCTTCCCAGAAAGAGACTGATGCCATTGTATTTCTGAAATCTTCTCAATACTAAGGTGAACCTAATGCATTCTGAGTCCTTTCTTTGAGGTCAAACACTTTGAATAATAAATGAAGTGGATGAAAACAACAGGAGCTTCAGTGATGGAGAATTCGGTCCTTTCATCACGAATTCTGCTTCTCTCCAAATGAAATTTAACGTTCACCAGGAGAAAATCAAATTCCTAGTGACAATCATTTATAACCTCTTTTGAATGAATTATTAATGGCCTGAAAAAGTTCAACAAGTCAATTCCACAAGCATTGTGAGGGCAAGGATGGGGAAATAGGTTGGGATTAACAGCTTCTCAAATTAAAGGCTGATAATAGCGAATTCAATTTTCTGAATAGCAGAACACGTCACAAATAACTCTGTTAGAAACAACAAAGCTCTTTCTTATTATCACTCCAATCCAAACATTCTGTGAAAGTTAAGGACTCCAATCCGTTGTGTTTCTGAAACACGACAAACTGGAAAAGCGAATTTCTCCCAAGCAAATTCCCGTCGGTTTTTCCTTAAAACAGCAATAATTTTCTTGCTGAAGCGTGTGGTTCAACATTTCAACATTTCAAAAGCACGGACTTTGAAATGAGGTGGGGTCTTGTGAAGAGCCTTGAAAATTAAATTGGGGTCCAGGCCTCTGGCATATTTTTTTAGGTGTCTGTGCCCCCTGCCCTCCTCCCTGAAAGTTTAGGAACTCTCAGCAAAGACAAGATATTTAGGAGACAACGATGATTAGACAGGATCTGTAGAATTTTCTGTTTCACAAGACCAGAGAAACAAAGCATTGATAGAAAAAAAAAATGTCGTTTTCTGCTCCTTTGTAGATTTTATTTCAACTTTACTCTTGGGGAACAAATATATTAATAAGCAAAATCTTCAGTCTCTTTGTGACACTCTGGGGTTTCCAACCACTTTAACAGGGCCTATTTACATCTTTTAAACCATCCTCTTTCAGGCAGCATCACACCACGATTCAAACTAGCAAAATTTCAAGATAATTATATGGTAACTGTGAAATGAGTGTTTTAAAAAAATCACTTTTCTGCAGCAGAGTTCAGTTTATTATAAATGCCTTTATTCTGAAAAAAAAACAAAACAAAACCAAACACAAACGCCAAACTGTGCAATTTAAATGTTTCTACTTCAGCTTCTGAATGTTTTTCTCCCACCAAAAATTATCTGTGTTGCAGTTTGGTTTGATCACGGTCGCTGGAGTATAAGGAAGGTTTGTGGCTCAGCACATTGCAATGGAGAGAAGCATCAAGTAACTTTAAATCTCTCTGATCTGTCGTGTCTAAAATCGTGGAGAAAAGGAGGTTCTCTGCAGTTTGATACACGTTAATTCATTAAATCCATGAGTAAAATATATTTAATTTAAAAAAACAATTTTGAGAAGATCAATATATTTTGTGTCCTAGCTAAAAAATGAAAAGATCTGTCAACTATTTAAAGAAATTTGGGGGAGGAAGGGAGATGCTGAGGTATCTTAATTGGAAGGTACTGAAACTTTCTAATAATATGCTTATTTTTCTTATTTCTAGATTGTAAGTTTTGGTATAATGTAAAACAAATAGAAAAGTCTGGGTGTCTTTGCTTTTATTATAAACATGGTAAACGCTGTCCCTTCAAAGAGCAGAAATCGAGATTTTTCTACAGATCTCAGAAATTTTGGGTCAGATGCTGATATTTTGAAGACAAAGCAAAAGTAGAGAAAATGGAATTTAAGATGTAACATGCAGCCCCTTTTTCTGGCATTCTTGTTCCTTGCAGTCTTGCCTGTGGAGAAAACACTTGTCCAAGTGCTTTAGCACCCGCTAGGCAAGATATTGATTTTAATTGCTTTTCTGGTCTTGGTTTCACAGGCAATATTGCAATAAGAAATGCTTTGCTCACTTTATCAGCTTGCCTAGGCTTTCGGTACATTTTTTGGTTGTTAGGTATATTTTTAGACAAATTAAAAGTAAGGCTAGAGAGGTAAAGGGGTGCTAGAAGCAGTAATATCAAAGCTCACATTCCAGGTTTTTCTTCAGGATTCTGTTTAAGCAAACAGTGGCTCAGGTCTGGTCTCCTCTTTAGATTTTCCAGATGAAAATGCATTTTGAAATCACAAAAGCTGAACATAAACCCCGAGATCACAGGGCTGAGTGGGATGTCAAGTATGAAAGGAGATGTCGCCCTAATCAGTTAATCCATTTTGTCATATTATTATTTGAGCAAACTTTTTTACTTGATTTGCCAGAAAGCACTTAAATGTAATGAGTAGAAAATCCTCTTCTCACATTTTTAAAGTTTTTTGTTAACTCATGA
The DNA here is from genome assembly GCA_013397565.1 of Ptilonorhynchus violaceus. Taxonomy (NCBI): domain Eukaryota; kingdom Metazoa; phylum Chordata; class Aves; order Passeriformes; family Ptilonorhynchidae; genus Ptilonorhynchus; species Ptilonorhynchus violaceus. Next base: position 404,243 of record VZRJ01013147.1, on the reverse strand, counting down.
AAGTTTCCTGAGCAGCTGTCTCTAAATGACCCTGCTTGAGAAGGAGGGGCAGGGCCAGCTGAACTCTGCAGGTCCCTTCCAACCTCAGCCATTCTGTGATTCTGCAGTTTCTTCTTTTGTATCAATTTTAGGCCACAAATTGAATTTCTTAGGTTGTCCCTCCTGCTGGAGAGGAATTCAGAATAAACACATTCAAAGCTCCCTCATATTCCTTCTCTTAATCCCTCTTAGGAAAAAAGAAAAGAACATTTTGGCATGAAGTTGTTAAAATTCGAAGGCAGTTAAGCTGTTGCAGGTCCAGATTACATCCTGTCCATCAAATTAAATCCTTGATTTCACAGCACACCCAGTCTGGCAGTGGTATCCTGCAGGATGGCCCAGCCCTGCCCTGCAGGATGCCAGCACATTTCTGGGTTGAGCTACTCTTGAAAGCTCTTCTGGATGTAAAGAAACCTCCACAAAACTGCTGGAAACTGGTTCTTTTCTGAAATTATACCTCACTTTCCTGGGATATTTCATACTGAGGGGCAGTGGTGGTGGATAGCGTGGAGTGTGGGGTACACAGAGCTGGTAATGCCCCTAAAACAGGAGCAATGATAATCTGTTTCCTCAGGATCCCCCTTTGCTCCTTCCTTCTGTCTATATCCCTCTCTCCAGTACAGTCACCTCTCCCATTTAAGGTGTACACACCTTATTTAATACTGACGTGGAATTCCAGGCTTAGCTGTCAGTTTTTACTGTCTTTGGGAAACCTGGCATGAAACTGGCAGCAGAGACCTTCAAAATGTGGTGTTTGCTTTGGCAGAGCATTTCCAGATGGCTGGAGGCAGAGGTGGCACTGGGTGTGAGTGTCACGGGGAACAGGTCACCTCTGGTGCTCTTGCAGCCTGTTATTTTTAACGGGAAGGAACAGAGCTAATGGTGCTGTAAAACTGCTGAGTATATCTGGTTATTAATTGTGTTTTTAAAATATGCATAAAAAGAGAAAGGTACCTGTAATTGCCTCTCTGCACGTGGGCTGTAGTTGCCACGGGACATGAAGGATATTAAAAATTGGACTTGGAGTGTGGCGTTATATTCCAGCATGGCACAAGGAAAACAAGAGTCTGTCCAGAAACAGGGAAAAAAAGAGCCCTTGGGGTGGGTCTATTGGTGCTTTGAAATATTCTATTCGAGCACTGAAATTCTTAAAAATGACTTTGGCATGTTCTTTCCCACAAAGAACATCTGGGATGAGCAGTGTGAGCACTTTGGCATAAGGGCTCTTGCCATGAAGGCCTTTTCATCTTCCCATACGGACCTGAAACGGGTGGGGGTCGGGCTCTTCTCCCAGGGAACAGGGACAGGATGAGAGGAAATGGCCTCAAGCTGTGCCAGGGAAGGTCCAGATTGGACATCAGGAGGAATTTCTCCATGGAAAGGATGGTCAGGCATTGGCAGGGGCTGCCCAGGGAGGTTTGGAGTGCCCATCCCTGGAGGTGTCCAAGGAAGGCCTGGACGTGGCACTCAGTGACAAGGTAGGGATGGGGCACAGCTTGGACTCCATGGGCTGGGAAGGCTTTTCCAGCCTCAATGATTCTGGGATTCTGTAAGTCTGGGGAGGGCTGTCGAGTTTAATGAGTTCAATTGTTGCAAAAATTAGAGTCTCTGAAACGTCTCCTTGTGCTGGGGATGCCGACCCAGGAATCACCACCATGGGGGATGAGCTCTTGTCTGTTTGTTCCTTCAGAAGCTCTCTGACAAGAGGCTTCCATCAGACCCTTTGGACAGCCAATGTGCAGCCCCAACCCTGTGCAGATAAACGAGGAAATAAAGCCGAGGAGAGAAGAGTTCTCTTTAAAGCAATAAAGCGCTGCCCTTAAGCTTTCTTTTCTGCCACTTTTCACTCCGTCGTGCTTGCAGTACCAAGTCCAGGACAGAAATACACTACCTGAAAACACTTCATATCAAAGAAAAGATAAACTTGCTGTGCCATTTGGTTTTTGATCACAGGCTACAAGCGCTGCCGCTGCTTTATGTGATAAATCTGTGATAGCTCAGTCACTACCTCAGTCCTTAAAACTGTAATGCTTTCCCACGTGGCCTTTTCACATCTCATCTGAAATCACAGCAAAGCAAGGAGTTTGCTTTTTAATAGCCAGGGTCTATGTGTAAACCCATGTGTGTGTGTATATATATATATTTTTTTTATTTCCTATATTTTATAAAGATTTATTTTATGTGTGTATGTGGTTGTGATTCCTGGTGGGAAGGACAGGATGACCACTCCAAGGCTGCTCTGCCATGACCAGATGGGGGTCACACATTGTTTTCCTGACCTCTGGGAATCCCAAATTGTGTTTAAATTGTGCTGTACCAAAAGCAAAGGTGTCTCTGCTCACGGCTCCTCCAGCTCCTGAGCTGGATCTTCCTGCTTCACCCGCTGGCAGCTGATGTGCTGGGTCCAGATAAGGAAACCCCTCCAATCCTGTCACTGTAATAATAAATCCAAGTGCCAAACCCCAATCTTCACTCCTGCATGGTATTTTTTGATATTGCCTTTCTGTCTCCTTGATGAATAAGCCAGTACTTTTGAGAGGGTTTTTTTTTTTCTCAGAGAACCCTAGATTTACAAAATATGCTGAAATAACACAGGCATTTATCTTCTGGAAAGTTTCTTCTTTTTAACTAATGGTGCCAATTAACCAAAACCTTCGTGTGAGAGGCAACTGGTCATTAAAGATTAATAGGGGTTTATATTTCTGAGGGGAGCAGAATAAAAAAATCACTTTGGAAAAACTTTTGTGAACTTAATTTCACATTTTTAGTTGTGTTGTTTGTTTTCTGGGTGTTTTGTTGTTTTGGTTTTTTTTTTGCTTGGTTTGGTTTTAGCTTGTTTTTTTGTTTGTTTCTTTGTTTTGTTCTTTGGGGGGTTTTTTATGCCTGTGCATATTGAAAAGAAGTTTCTGCCACGTAGGCCATCACATGTGAAAAGCAATGTATTTTTTAGAGTTTTTTCTAAGCCTCCATCACAGTTTCAGTGTTAAATCATTGATTATCTGCAGGTTTCCTCTACAATTTGTGAGACAAATCTTAACAGGGATCCTTGGTGTCAATTCATGAGGGATTTACACAAGGCTGACACAAAGCAACTGTAAAATCAGAGTTTTGCAATAGGCATTTAGTATTTGCTCTTACTGCACCTCATCAGCTGTTTTCTTTAATCAGTAAATAGAAATGTATAAAAGCCTGTGTTTTGTCTTTAGTCAGAACCCTTTGCCATGGAAAGCCCAGCACTGGGCAGCCACATGGAGCTAAATGAACTCGTGCTGTGGCTGTTTCTCTCTACAGTTTGTTTTTCTTCTCCAGAAAATTGCAGTGAACGCATCACAAAAGCCTATGTATAATTGTGTCTACAAAGGCGTGCATACCCTTAAAATAACTTGTGTTTGCCAGCCAAGCCGAGAGGTGAAGATGTAAATTCAAATGCAACTCAGTGGTTTTGAGTCATATGTGGGGAGACACAATTAATACACAAACAGTGAAAAACCTGGTGAAGGGATGAGATCATTGTCCAGAAGGGCAGTTCTCATTTGGGGAGAAGAGATTTGGTTGTTTCACCCAAAACTACTGCATTTTATATTTGTGGCTCATCATTTTATGCAGTGGTGGGAGGGACCTCTAACTTGTGAAGACAAAGAGAACTCTACTGACCACATTTAGCTGTGGTTTCCCTGAGAGAAAAGCCAATATTGTTCAGTTTTCTGCCCACCTGTTTCCCTTTTGCAACTTTCATTTGATTAGAGCTGTTACAGGACTTGTGGGGTTTTATTACAGGACGTGTTTCTGTATTAACATAACACTACACCTTCTGACAAAACCAAAAGACTGTCAATTTAACATAAATTGTACCCAGGAGATGATAAAAGAATCAGGCCACTGAATCCAAAGAGTGACACAAAATCAACTAAACGTATTGCACAATTAGGAAACAAAAGGAGGTGAAAACTGGAGCTTGTCTGTCTTTAACAAGCTCTGCTGTGGAGTCTGAACCTTTTGTGTGAAGTGCCAGTCATGGAGTCACAGAATCGTGAGTGGGAAAGACCCCCAGGATCACCGAGTTAGACTTTGACTGAACAGCATGTGTTGACTAAAGGGTGGAGGGAACCTCTGCCCGACCAAAACACCACTTGCTGATCTGGGACTATCTTCCACCCAAGAGAGTTGCTGTTGCTGAAAGAGCGAGCGAGGGTTCGGGAATGCAAAAGGTTCTTTTCCAAAATTTCCAGAGGGCCTTCGCTGTGACATCCCGGCTCGTGGATGTGGCACGGATCTCTGAACCTCTTCTCACGCTCCTCCACCCACATTCCCCCAAGTGCTGAGTTTGCCATCTCCTGCAACAGCAAGAGACAGAGAGAGGAGTGAGGCGTCACCTCGTTGATTGCACACTGTGAATTAATTCATTCATCTCATTAGTGAGCAGACTTTTATCTTCGAATTTTTTTCATCACTTCTAGATGTTATTTTTGCTGATTTCCCTGTAGTGCTGCTGCTCGTGGTAACAGAATCAAACCCCTTATGATGAGATGTTTTAATACTACCTAACTGCTTTCTCTGGGATTAATGGTAAGATTAAATTTCATTATGTTTATAGCTTCTTACCGGGTATTTTTTCTTGATGAAAGTGTCAGTGAAAATGAAAAAAGAAAGTTAGATCTTCAGAAGCATCAATATTTCAGTAATCAGCCAATATAACTTGCTTTTGGTCATCCATGTGTTATGAAAATCTTCCCTGAAGGTCTTAATCAAGTGAAATGAGCCCTACAAGGAAAAAAAATTAGAAAAAAAGGATACTTTTCATCCAGTGATATAATTTACACTGTAAAGGGGGTGTAAACTCTGTCCTTTTCAGATCCCTTTTGCTAAAAGACAAAAAATCACAGAATCATAGAATAACCTGACTTCGAAGGGACCCACAATGGTCAGGAAAGTCCAGCTCCTGATAGAAGTTTCTCTATAAAGGTTGATAATACATGAATACAGATTAATTGAATTATTTCTCCTAACCAGTGTGCATTCTGAGTGTTTAATCCTCTATTACCAATGAGGTGTGTTACTCAGGAATTACTTGTTTCAGGATTTCAGGTGGATTCTAAAGATTCTAAGACTAATTAAAAATAGTTACAAGTACTAAACCCTCTTCTAAGGACAAAATGTAATCGAGGGCAGACAACACTACCTGCTTCCACACAAACTTGGTGGAATGGTGAAAAGACTTCCAAAATAAGAACTCATGGGCTATAAACTAAATCATGCACAAGCCATAGGAAAGATAGCCATAATAGAATCACTGAATCACAGAATTCCGGAATGGGTTGGGTTGGAAAGGACCTCAAAGTTCATCTGGTTCCACCCCTGCCATGGGCAGGGACACCTTCCACTATCCCAGGTTGCTCAAGCAGCAAATCTTGGCATAGCCTTTTTCCACTCCGTGGGATCTTTATTACAAAGTTTAGAGTACAAACCTATGTCAAAATTCAGCAGGCAAAAGCAGGTGCTGTGCCTTTTTTTCCATAAGGAGTGGGGAATATTCTGGATGGGCGGAGTGGAGAACACTAAAGTTTACTGCTGCTACCCCAAAAACGTGCGGGATGAATTTTACCCCGAGGTTTAACTGGCAGCTGGGCGTAGGAAAGGCAGCACTGAGCAGCCCAGGGAGCACAGGTTGCAGCAGCAAAACCCTGGAAACACAGCTGAAAAGTAGGAATGGATCGAGATAATCGAGACTTTTTTTTCCCCTTTGGCCAGTTTAGCAGCCGAGTTATTTACAGATGCGCCGATTAAAGGATTCAGATGTCTGATACGTGTGAGTGGTATCAGAAAAGCTGTGTGCTTACCCCTTGCATCTCCTCAGCCTGGAAAAGAACAGGGGGAAACCGACGGAGAGCGTTTTGAATAGCAGGGAATTGGCTGTTTTGAGCGGAACGGAACACCGTACGCGCTCGCAGGTATTGCCAGCACAAAGACGTTTAGCCCGGGTGTTTGTTTATGTAACCACGATACATTGTGCAGATTAACAGCGAGCAACGGGCAGCAAACATTCCTGCTTTTGTGCTGGGATATTTTATTTTCACTGGAAGGGGTAATGGGAGGAGGTGCCATAACAGACCCGTGTAAGAAGCGTTGCTGATGGGTTTTCAAATATTTCCTCCTTTCTTCAGTTTGCTGTACTGCTGGATTTTGCAAGAGGCAATTTACTATACAAAAACGCTCCATGGATTTTTACACACTGAGTTCGAGCCAAAAATGTTCTTCAGGCTATTGCAGTATTGGCAACATTCCCCAAATGTGACTTGCAAACATGCGGCTGAAAACAATACAGATGCAAATGAGTGAAAAATCTTGTAATTCTAATTCCATAATACTTTTATCACTCAATTCAGATGCTTGAGGTTCATTAAAAAATACAAAAGAAGTGCCATTTTTTTTCAAATATGCTTTATTCCTAAAAGCCTTTCAGGCATTTGGGAGCACCAGTTTCGATTTACTTTATGAAACTATCACAGAAAATGTTACCTTGGTACAAAGCTGTGAACTGCAGTGTCTGGGCTGGTTTAAACCTATTACAAGCTGGTGATAAACAATACAGGGAATGTATTCCAGTGAAATGGCTGGCATTGAGGGGGATGGGAATGGCTGAGCTCGGTGTCAAGGTTCTGCCCTGACAATAGAACTGCCCAAAGCAAAGAAGTCAAGGTGCTGAAGGCTTTTCGCCACTGCAGCACAACCCTGCTCTACCCTTTCTAAGGGGCACAGTTGAATTTTGACAGGTTTTGTTCAGCTGGCACAAACTGTATAAACCCCAGCGGCCTCAAAAGGCTTAATTTATTTTACGAGACTTAGACCAGTTTGTTTTCATCTGGAATATTTGCTGTGTGGAAAAGATCCCGCAGCTATTCAGTGGTTGTGTTCTTGCTTTTCCCAGCTGCTGGTGAAATGTTGCTGGAAAGGCAAGTTGAGTTTCTTTAACTGTCTCCTGTAAGGCTTATTTCTGAATGACACTGCAAAAATGCATTTCAGTTATCTGCCTGAGTTATCTCTGAGAATCATAGAAACTTAGAATGGTTTGGGTTGGAATGGACCTTAAAAATCACCTTTTTCCAACCCTCTGCTGTGGGCAGGGACACCTTCCCATAGACCAGGTTGCTCAGTCCTCTTAATAAATATTAGCATGAATATTTTCAACAATTTTCCATAAACCTCCTTAAAACCAAATATTTCCGTTCTCAAGTGCTTTTAAAAACTCAAGGAAGAGTGTCAGATATACTATAGTTGAAATTACTTTTCTTCACATGAATGTTCCTGAGCATATTTTGTAGTGTTGGCCCATTGGGTTGTCAATCTGTGTTGGTTTATTTTTCTTGTAGTTATGAATTTAAAAGGTAATTGTCTCAAAGACATTATTGCAGTGAGTACAGGAAACATCACTCACAGGAAGAAAAAGCAGTGGTGCAAAGATAGACCATTTATTTCCACAAACTGTAAATAAATTAAAAGCTGATGTAGGTTTTGGAAATATACACATGGAAAAGATCAGCATACAAAGGAAAATTAGAGGTACAACCTCTTAAGACTGATCTTCCAAAGATAAACGTGTGAAATATATTGTTTAATTACCAGTTACAGGGAAGGAAAGGCAAATAAGTCATGTATTAGCCTCTAGAATCAAGCTCTAGACAAGGACAGGATATTGAGCACTCATAATTCCCTCTGTTGCTGCAGCAACAGGGAAGTAACAGGGGGTGAAATTGCCTTCATTTTAGATAAGGAATAACAATTTGCAGCTCTTCAGTGTTCATCGGTGAATTTACAGAATGGGCACCCACTGGCAGAAGAGAGAGAACTCCTTTATCTCCTGCAAAAAAAAAAACAACCAACAAAATAAAAGGACCAAGATTTATTATGTTCAACAGTCAGGTGGATTACTAGGAACATAAACTATTTAGAAGTGGAACCCTTACCAACTCTCCCAGTTGTTACTGTTTCTTAAATACTCAACAAAGTAGAACTCAGATTTTGCTGCGACTGTGCTTGGGAAGGCAGGATGAGATTTAATGGTATTGGTGTTTTTGTATCAATTAATATGTTTAGAGTTCAAAGTCCAGAGCCTTAGGATATTCTTTATGGGTGCCTGCACTCCTGCCCCTGGTTTCTGTCTGAAATTGTTCTTGCCCACATTCTCTTGTCCATCACTTGTGGTATCCATCTGATTTTCCCTGTTTGCTTACTCTGCCCATGTGTCCAAAGGATCACGGCCTGGTCATCACCTTTACTTTCCTTTGATTTTCTTTGAAGTGAAAGGTAACACTGTTTTCTCCTCATCTGACCAGGAAAAGCGCCTGTTTATTAAACAGTCCAATAACCAATTTACTGTAATCTTACAGCTATTGAACGGAAGGCACTGCTTGTTGTTGTCCAGTTGTCATAACTACTGTGGGGCAACAATAAATAGAAAAAAGGAACCAAGATGGAATCACTGTCCCGAACCTCTGCCCCAAACGTCTGCAAGCAAATAGTCCTGAATCAAGTAGGTTATGATCAATAAGCAGGATGTTTCCTCCATAATGAAAGAATGTCAAGAGCTATTATTTTTAAGACCTTATCTATTTGGGCTATAAATAGAGGGTGACTTTCATCCTTTGTGTTAACCACGTCCTTTTGCTTCTGATCGATACGAAGTTATCTGAGTATTGGCCCTCTGCAAAACCAGGGGTAGTGGCCTTGAAACATCAAAAATTCCTTCCTCTGAACAGGATTGTAGCTGAGTCTCAGCTTGCTCTAAATCGCTCAGGCCGATACCTGAACTGAGTGCACAACAATTTTCTGGATTATCCGCACAGCCAGTTGCACCTTGGAGAGGAAAACAGAAGGGGGAGAGAGCTCGTTCTGCTTTTAGAGAGAGGTTTTTATAGCAGGATTCCAGTTTTCAAGTGCTCACAGGGTAGGGTTGCGGGATGAGATCGTTAAGTTCTGGGAACACCATTGCCTCTATCTTCCGTACTACTGAAAAACTAAATAAATGGTCAGGGAAATGGAGGACGAGAAAGGAGCTTTTCAAACACAGCAGTAAATGCCACGACAGTCGTATTCTCTCCACGATTGTGCTGTATAAGATGCTGAGAAGCTCAGATGTTTTGGATGTAGTGAGTAATTGTGTCTTCCCATTCTTTAAGTGCTGAACTGATTGTTCTGAGGTTTAACAGCCTTGTAGAGAAATCAGCTTTTCCCACTAAGGATGTCTGAAGGACGTTTCAAAATCTTATTGCTTCAGTGGGTACCTGCACGTAATGTTCTTACAGTACTTGCCTTAAGATGGATAACACTTGGGATTCAACTGTGATCCTTCCAGCTTTTTGTAGGGGAAAAAAAAATCATAAAATGCTGCCATAGTTATGTTGGTACCTTCAGTAATTATTCCTATTGTAATCTGGTAATTGTGTTTTCTCAGCACATGGAGGGATTAACATCCTGTTAACAGGATTAATATTCCTGTTCCTTTTGTACACTTTCCCCTGCATCTAATACCTTCTGAATACTTTTGAAAGACAACATTTCGTGAGGTCATGGTTAATCAAAGCACAGGCTTCAGAAAAGTAGAATAAGTGCATTTATTTTTCTCCTGCCCTCTCCTGTGCATGTCTTCAGTGTTCAATATCATGAACAAAGGATTTGTGTCACAGGCATTAATACAGATTAAAAATTAAAAGACTGTTTGGGTTTTGGGTTTTTTTCCATTTTTTTTTTTCTTTTCCCTACTTCCTTGGTGGGGTATGTATAAAGATATAAATACATACAGTGAAAGTGAACCAATGTAACAAATCCTCCATGCCAGAGTCCCCCACATGCCAGATGGTCAAGCCTGACACCTCCAGGGATGAGAGGTTCTCTGGGCAGCCTGTGCCAGGGCCATACAGGGAAGGATTTCTTCCTAATACCCAGTCTGACCTTCCCTTCATTTCCCCCCGGCCCAGCACTAGGGGTGAGTGGATAGCTTCATTTCTTGTCATTGTTCTCCACGCCTGGTTTGTCAGGTCTGTGCCTCTGTATTGTTTCTGTGCCTGTCTTGTTTCTGGTTTCCACCTTTTCCCCTTAATTTCCCAATTTACGAGGTCCCTGATGGGATAACCTCGCTGGAATAAACACTCTCACACCTCCTCATCAATTGATTCACATCACCAACTCCCTTTGCTTGTCAGTCAGGTTTGTGTCCTTGTGTTTATGGCTTCCTGATTTACTTATTTCCCCTTTTTTTAACTCGAAAAAGGCCCTTGATCAGATGCCCTTAAAGGAGCAGGCCCTTCCCTTCCAGACAGCCTCACACAAACAGTTCAGTTGTGCTTCATTTCGTGTTGTTATGGAAACAACAGGAGTATGGAACAGAACTTAGATACCAGTGCAGGGGGGGGGAATTCATGTGTTCATCCCTATGTGTATCTAGAATTCCATATGGAATGTTCCCGACCCCGTCAAGATACCTGGCAATGAGGATTGGCTTCCAACTTTCATCTCACCCCGAGTCCGGAATATATTTAGCGCTCAGTGGTGATTTCAAAGCACTGTGCCTGTGCTCTCTTTGATTCCGCTGCTGATCAATAAATGTGCTCGTGCTTCCACTGGCATCGTGCTCGTGGGACGAGCCCGGATGTGTGAAACAGTGGTGGCTTTCCACTGAGGAGTTTTTGCTCATCCTTTGGAGCTGCAGCAGGCACCAGGAGAACCTCGTGTATCTCACACCTCGCAGCAGCTTTTGACAGCACGTGGGGTGAGCAGCCTTTAGTGAGAACAGCTCTAATAACGGGGGTGGGACTGCAGGAAATCAGACCCACTGCTGGGGCCTGGTTAGCAGAGAGAAGGACTCTCCTGCTCAGCTTTCTACAAATCGTCTGAAGTTCTTGTATTTTTTTTCAGCTTTCTAGATTGTCACCACCTTGCTACTTCAAATTCAATTTAAAAGCCTTTTTTTTTTTAGTTTAAATTTCAAAAAGTGTATTTTGTTTGGCATGGTCTCAAAAAAAAAAATCATTCAGCAGGATTTCAAAAATTGCCCTCAAGCTGTGCCAGCAGAGGTTCAGGTTGGATATCAGGAAAAATTTCTTCACTGAAACACAGGTCAGGCACTGGAAGGGGCTGGAGCCACCATGCCTGGAAGTGTTCAAAAAATGAGTGGATGTGGCACTTTGTGATGGGCTTTCGTGGGCATGGGGGGATTTGGTCCAAGGTTGGACTTGGTGGTCTTGGAGGTCTTTTCCAACCTTAATGACTCCATGACTCTATATATGATTTGAAATTTTGGGAACGAAGATTTTGCAGGGGTTTTCTTAACCTTTGGTTTCTGTGAAAGACAGGTGAGATAAGGGCCATCCCCCCAAGGATCTGACCAGGGAACAGCTGTCATACATTGAAATCAATGCTGAAAAAAATGAGATACAATCTCTCTCTCATGAGGAGGCAGTATGGGATCCCTTTGCTGACTCTTGCAATTTCAGGTGTCTTAGGCTGATAATGAAGGGCCTCTGATGAGTGAGAGGTGCACAAATTAGTGCAAATCTATGTTGCACCAAACACGGAGATTGAGAGAAACTTATTTCCCCAAGAATTTCCTGCAGGTTCTGAATCTCTGGTCTTACACAGATCTGTTCTTCACATTGCAGGACTCTGAACAGGGAACTCCCTAATGTCCCTGGAATTATCTAACAGAGAAAGATTTCCTCCTACTCAACGTTTTTTCATTTGGACTTTCTAAAATTTTCTTCCTTTCTCTCTCTTTCTCTTTTTCATGTGTCTTTATAATATATCGAAAAAACCCTAAACTATATTTTCCCAAAATATAATGAAACAAGAAAATTAATTAAAACAGTCCTTTGCAGTCAAGTAAATTTTATAGTGGCCATATGCTTTTTTAATGCATATGTTGGGTCCTTGTGTCTAGTTCCTTATTGAACTGGATGAGCAAGAGGCTTCCTTTTTTCTGAAAAATGTGAAGATAACAATCCAAGCTTCTCATTCTGAACAAAGTCTTTCTTGATGTTCAGTAAATTTCATTTAATGAAATTCATAATGACTCAGGAAAAAAAAAAGGTCCTTTCAGCACAGAAGAGTGAGAACTGACCACAAGAACTTCCTTTATTCTGGTATTTTAGGCACTTTAGGATGTTAGAAGCAATTAATTGTTGTTGGTTAATCTAATCAAATGCACTGCTCTTAGCAGATCCCAAGGGCCACTTAAATCACTTTAGGATATGAACAGCCAAGCTGAAGCAATCTCCAGTCTGGTGCTGAATAAAATACTTGCCTGAAAACAACAAGACTGGTTTTTAAACTGTTGGGTGCCCCTAGCTGGATAAAAATACAGGTGGGATTACACTGCTTAAAGATTAAAAAGCTCAGCAAAACAAAAGAAATCCAAAGAACAACCAAAAGCAAAAACAAATACACAAACAAACCCAGGTTATTTCTGGGAACACTGAGACTCAAATGATTTACTTTTTCTTCATAATGTAATAGCTTTTACATGGGTGAAGTAACCTGTGCAACCCTTTAATTCCTAAGTATTAGAATGAGAGACCTTAGGGTTGAGTTTAGGGTTAGGTTTGGGGGTAAGCTGAGGGAGCTCGGAAAGGGGCTCAGCCTGGAGAAAAGGAGGCTCAGGGGGGCCCTTCTGGCTCTGCACAACTCCTGACAGGAGGGGGCAGCCAGGGGGGGTCGGGCTCTGCTCCCAGGGAACGGGGACAGGAGGAGAGGGAACGGCCCCAAACTGGGCCAGGGGAGGGTCAGGTTGGACATCAGCAGGAATTTCTTCCTGGAAAGGGTGGTCAGGCACTGGCAGGGGCTGCCCAGGGAGGTTTGGAGTCCCCATCCCGGGGGGTGTCCCAGGAAGGCCTGGACATGGCACTCAGTGCTCTGGGCTGGGGACAAGGTGGGGATGGGGCACAGCTTGGACTCCATGGGCTGGGAGGGCTTTCCCAACCTCAGTGATTCTGGGATTCCACAGCAAGAACACTTAAATTTGCTCCATTAAGCACTGTAGTAATATCTGAACAATTTTTTTTCCTTCAAATTCAGTATCAGTCGCCACTGTCCATGTACCAGCCTTTGGCAGGCACTATTTCGTAAGGTAAATTAAACAGCCGATTTGAGAGCACATTCCACCTCCTGTGGCTTTAAAACCCAACAACACGCTTTGCAAATACATCCCTTCCCCATCTGCCACCTCCTCATTCAGGAACTGAAACTGCTTGAAAGTACTAAGTAGTTTCATAAAACTTCTCTCTCTCGTGTACATAATTGTTTAATTGAATTAGTGACACATCACGTGCTGGTCGTCTACATAAATATTAACAGAGCCCCTTTTGACTTATGGACATCTCATAAATGGACACAGGCAATGGAAAACAGAAGTTCTTCCATTTCTGGACTGAAAATCTCCTGCCATCTGTTTTTTTCCCAATTACATCATTTGGACTAATAGTAGCGAAATATTCACACAAATTTAATGATGGAAGATACCCTTTGTCTACATAAATCTTTTTTAAGTATTTCAGATCCAGTCATGGGGTAATGCATGTGGCAAACAGAGACATGAGGACATGACAAGCATTGTTTCTTGCTTTTCCTGTAAAAGTGTGTATTTTCAATATCAAAGAAAGCCAGAATCAGTGAAGAAGTGTGCTGCTTGAAAGAAATTCTTGTAGATGTTGAGTGCAAAGCCTGAGATCAAAAGATAACATTGATGACAGCCAGGGAGGCTTTCTGAAGGATGTAAAAGCTTAACAAAAATCTTCATCTGTTTCAATTAGAGAAAAAACATTTTGGCACCCCCCAGAAGTAGAAATCTGCTGGAGGTTTTGCTTTCTGGCTTCTCAGGCAAAGTAATTTTTTATTAAAAACGACATGACTTTGATTCCATATGCCTCAGACAGGCCTTGCTTTATGTTTGATGTTGATAGAGGGTTTCCAGTATTCCACCTGATGGATTTCCTACAAATAAATTGTGGAGGATTAGACTTGCTTTATTGCAGATCTATTTTCTGAGGCAAGCAGCAATCCAGAGATATGTCATTTATGCTATTACAGACTTGCATTTCTGCTGAAACGAATGGGTTTGTTTTCTTAGATGATTTGTTTTGACAGCAGAAAAATGTACTTTAGGAGGGGGAGACTGGTCAAGGGGGCTATCAACACAGAACCTTATTTATTTATTTATGTCTATCTTTAAACATTGATTTATTAGGTTTATTAATTGAAATCCATGCTTAGATGTGGCTTCTGTATGTGAGACACACAAGAGTTGTTACATACATCGATTATGGAAGTCTGATCCAGAAGGGAGAAGAAACCAGCAGTGTGAAAACTTCGAGCAGCCCCAGCACTTTTGGTCTCTCCAGTCCAAGCGACCACTTGAGTTCCCACCCAGAGTGATGAAGAAACAAAAAGAATAAATGGCCACTCTGCAGTCTCGTCGTTTGTAACGTGGACCCTCCCTCCGCGGGGGGATTTCTCACGCCGGTCCCGCCGCAGCCCCCGCGGGCACTTCGGGAGGGATGGGATGTGCTGAGGAGGGCACTCCCCTGCCCTCCACCCCGCACAGGGAACTGCCGAGGAGAAGCAGTCTGAGGAGGAAATAAGACTTGTCTGGGATCAGTTACCTGATCAAATCCTACAGCAGCAGAGCACGAGCTGAGTCCCACGGAGACCCTTAACCACTGACCCCCCCTGCCCACCAATTCTTCTCTCGTTTTTGCATCCAGCACGACATAAATTATTATCACCAATGCATTCAAAGGCAATGTGAGGCAGTGATTTCTCTCTGATGACTTTCAAGTAAAAGCCCTTTGGTCCCTGCCCACGGTGACATTTTCTACAGCTTCTGGGCATGAATGTGTGCTGCTCCCTCTGCCTCAGCCACAGGAAAAAGATCCTCCTGCCTTTTAGGCTTCAACTCCTGAGGAGGTGTTTGGTGGAGCCGCCGTGTGATCTTAGCTTTGTTCACACATTTAATTGCAATTATGCCCTCCCTGTTCTTTGCTACCAGACTTAATTGGTGAGCAGGAGCAGCAGCTATAATGGAATTATTTCTCAGATCTGCACCAGGAAATCCCTGCTGCCTCTGTCAGCAGAGTGGGAGGCTCGGGAGGTCAGGCAGTGGGAATAAAGGCCAGGAATGATTCCTGTGGAATTAGTTCATCGATCCCGGCCATTTTTGCTGTGGAGGATTTCACGTTGTGAAACAAAGGCCGTGGTCCTTGCAGGTGTGGTGAATAGAATTTGGCAGCAGGGAACTGTGAAGGTCTCAGGCCATCAAGCCCAGCCCCCACCACTGAGCCCTGTCCCCCAGTGCCACATCCACACGTGTTTTGAGCACTTCCAGGGGGGCTGGCCCCACCTCTGCCCTGGGCAGCCTGTTCATTCTCATAGCACTGATATTACTTCTTTGTTCCTAAATTTTCACTTCATCAGGTCGCTACTAGGAGCCTACTGGTTTTGCTATTAAAGTTCCTATTAAAACTCACAGTTTTATTTTTAGTGAGTTAACTCTGGTTATTTTAACTGGTTTTAGTGCATACGCTCTGTAAAAATTAACTTAAAGTCTGATCAGGCAATTAACTGAGTCACTGGCAGAGGATCCAGTGTTTTGCTGGCATTGATCAGAGCAACAGTTTTTGACTTTGTGTTTCATATTCCTACAGCAGAATATTAAAATAAAAATGAAAATATGCTACGATTTTTGAGCGAAATAAGGCAGTGATTGAACTAAGTAGCAACACTGATATATATATATATAGAAGGAATAAATCAAATTAATCACAGGAAAAATGTAAGTATAGAAAATACAAAATATGTTTCCTTATATCAAATGAAGAACAATATTTTTTGTCATGAAACGATACTGTGCAGCTTCTGAGAGCCACAGTGCTATTTATATGTGTCATTAACCTATAATAAAAATGCCAGTAGCAACTGGATACCTGTCTTTGGGCTCATTTGGTCTTCTACAGAAAGAAAAATACTTCTATGTTCCCTTTCTTTTTTTCCTTGAGTTTCTTTTTTTTTGGGACAATTACCATTTATTGTCACTAAGACCTTTATCATTGTAATAATCATATCAGAATTTAATAACTCCCTATGTCAGTGTTAAAGATCCCATTGATTAATTAGTAGACTTTTATAATGTTAGAGGAAAGAAATATAGATTTTATTTTTTAAAAATTAAATCCATATTTTTCTTCTTTTAAGCCTCTCTTAGATGACAAACTAGTTGAACTAGTCATGTCCTGCCGTGGCATGTAACAATTCCATCCCATTAGCAGCAATGATTTCTTGTAAATCTCTAGGAAAGCTGGAGCACTGGTTCACAATCTCATTTTGTGCACATGGACATGGTTTAAGTACAATAAATAAAGCCTTGAACAACTTGAATTGAAGGGGAATCACATTTTGGAAGTAACCTCATTTTTTTGATCATCATTTTGGTTCACATTAGTATTTTTTTTCCCTTTTTTTAATACAGAATTCTCTCACACCTCAAAAATTCCAAAGAGGACTCACTGAAGGAAATATTGGAAGATGGTAATTCACAAATAAAATGTGATCCCTGTGTCTAAACAACTGGGAAATCGGAGTTTGTATTAGTTCTGTGGACCCTTTGGGCTGTGCAGCAGTGACTAGAAATATTCACAGTAAAGAGCACTTTTGGTACAAGAATCATTGGTCTGGGATGCTCCAATTTTAGGCAGCTCCAATGTTTTGGGATCTGCTCTCCCTGGAGTCCCAAACCATCAGCCATCCGGAGGCTGTGCTGCCTTGTAGGACCTGGACTCTGTGTTTGTTTCACATTATCTGTTCCAACTCCACAGCAAAACAAATCTGAGTGCCCTCTTCAGCTGATGCTGGGTCGTGTTTAGTGATGTATGCAGACTCCCCAGGACTTCTGGAATATTCTGCTAAATGTGCAGGTCACAGAGGTTCCCAGATCTGGGGAATGAAGCCTGTGGTTACTTGCACAGAAGGAAAAAGGCACCTCTGTGAGATCCGGTCCATAAAAAAAAATGAAGGGAGAAATAGCATAATTCCTATGGCTCCAAGATTTGTTTCCTGTTTCCAGCAGGACCATCTGGCTGAGGAGGAAGGAAGAAATTGAAAGGGGTTGAGCAACCTGAGCTAGTGGAAGGTGGCCCTGCCCCTGGCAGGGGGTTGGAATGAGATGGCCCTGAAGTTCCTTTCCAACCCAAACCATTCTGGGATTCTATGATCCCACGAAATTCCAAAATCTCTGTCCGTGTCCCTGCCTGGTTCAAGGAGCTGGTCTCTTCACAGCTGCTGGGTGTTCACCCCCGGCAGGCTGTGCTGCCAAGGCACTCCAGCCACGCAGCACAGTTCGGTATTTCTAAAACCATTTTTCCTTGGCTTGGGGTGAGTTTATGATGCTACATATCCCAATCACCTGCTTAATGAAAAATATTAATTCTGAATAATGGAATCACGGAATACCCTGGGTTGGAAAGGACCCAACAAGGACCATCCAGTCCAAATCCAGGCCCTGGCATGGGACACCCCAGCAATCCCACCCTGTCCCTGAGGGTATTGCCCATTCCCTGGGGAGCCTGTTCAGTGCCCGCCACCCTCTGGGGGAAGAACCTTTCCCTGATATCCAGCCTGACCCTCCCCTGACACAACTCCAGCCATTCCCTGGGTCCTGGCCCCCATCCCAGAGAGCAGAGATCAGAGCTGCCACTCTGCAGGAGCTGCAGTGTCACAGCTTGTCTTATCAAAGCCAAATCTCTTGTTTTCTAGAAGACAAACCTTGTTTATAAAACTTCATAATATTTGTCATTGTTTCTATATTGTCTCTATGTAACATGAGGCCTATCAGGACCAATCTATCTGATTTCAGCTGTGCCTGCTTCTTATCTTCTTTCTCTAAAATCCAGGTCCATGTAATTGGAAATTATATTAATATGTTGATGTAGTGACACATAAATCAGTTACTCGAGAGGGTGCATACCATACATTTCCATCTACCTTCCCTCCTTGCTATTGCACTGGTCAAGTAAGTGATGCACTTAACTGGTCCAGCTCTTAAAAATATGAACTTTGGGAACATTCAAACAGTCCAGAAGAAAAAACAACAAAAAACTTCTGCCTCAAAATATTTCTGCCCTAAGATGAATTGGAAGAAGACCTTGCTCTTCCTTTTAGCACATGGTTTCTGGTAGTGACCTCGATCCTGCTCAATAACTACAGGGCCCAGAATTGCCAGGAAGAACCTGGGTTTCTCTATCTTGGTGTTTCTCTCCTGGGAATGAAAGGAAAGGTTTTGTGGAAAATATAAGACCAGGGTGGATCACACTGAGTGAAAAATAATCCCGGAGTTTGTGCCACTGTTTAAACAAAAAGTAGGATGAAGGAAATATAAAAGCTGTCACTCACACCTGCACTCAGCAAATTCTGGTAGGCTGGGCCCAAAACAGACACTGTAAGCAGAAGTTGTACATATGTATTTGAATAATGATTTCCATCTGACAACATTTTCACACCCGTCTGGTAAGGCTTCTCTCAGGTGAAAGTAATTCCTTAATGCCGAGTTATTCCTGACACCTTTTCCTTGCATATTGGTGGGAATTTTAAACGTAAGTGCTGCACAATATTTGTAGTTTACAGAGCTTGGAAACAACGCCTTAACTACACTGCCTGTGTTTTCAACTCCCTTTGCATTCAGCGGTGCTGCAGTGTGAGCCATCCGTGATTTGCCATCAACGTGGGGAGCGGCGTTCGCATCCTGGACTGATTCCCTAGGGAACTCTTTTGACCTTGCTTGTTAACGGAGGGTTTGTGGTGAGATGCAAATGAATATAAATTGCTAACGTGGCCCTCCCCAGCACCAGGCAGTGTAACGGCCTTGTGTACATTCCAACACTGGGGAAAAAAGCATAACCCAGGCTATCACTGGCATTCTCTGATCCCAGATCCCGAATTTCTTGCCTTCCGCCCGCGAGATGCAGCTCCAGCACGGGGGAGAAGCGTGCCGGCGCTAATTAACGGCACACTGCTTAATAAAGTAATGCAGCTCAGGCCCTGCAGTCCTGGTACACTTAAAGAACTGCAGGAATGCTTTTCATTCCCAAATCAGGTTTGGCAGGAAGAGGGAAACCCCCCATTCTTTACTGAGGACGCTGGAGCTGGAAGCGAATAGGTGGCTGTGGGATGTGCTGCACCGGCTTCGTGTGCCTTTCCACTCGTGACACGTGATGGATTTCCTCTGGAACTGGGCAGCAGGGCTGCGTTTGCCTGGAGTTTAGTCCTTATTTAACATACCCAAGTGGAAGATTTCAGTGGAGTTCTAGGGACGGGGCTGAAGTAGCCTGTGCTGGGAGTGGCTAAAATGAGCCTCAATTAGAACGAGCCGTGGCTGCTGGCTTGGATCCATCCCTGCTGTGTGCCCACAGAACAGCTTTCCATAAGGATCTGAGCTGTCTAGCACATTCAGTGATTATTTCTTCACTGAATACATTCCCAAAGGGTTGGGGGTCTGGCTTGTTAATCAGGTTCAGGGGAAGTTCTTGAAGGCGTATTGCAAGAAAAGAAAGTCGGATGTATTACGGAATTATAGAATCACAGAAGGTTTGGGTTGGAAGGGACCTTAAAGCCCATCCTATGCCACCCCTGCCATGGGCAGGGACACCTCCCACTGTCCCAGGCTGCTCCAAGCCCTGTCCAACCCAGCCTTGGACACTTTCAGGGATCCAGGGGCAGCCACAGCTTCTCTGGGCACCCTGTGCCAGGGCCTCCCCACCTCCCTTACAAGGAACAATTCCTTTCCAATATCCCATCTAACCCTGCCGTCTGGCAGTGGGAAGCCATTCCCCCTTGTGCTGTCATTCCAGGCCCTTGTCCCAAGTCTCCAGCTCTCCAGCTCTCTTGGAGCCCCTTTAGGCACTGGAAGGGGCTCTAAGGTCTCCCTGGAGCCTTCTCTTCTCCAGGTGGACATTCCCAGCTCTCCCAGCCTGGCTCCAGAGCAGAGGGGCTGCAGCCCTTGGAGCATCTCCCTGGTCTCCACTCGACTCATTCCAGCAGCTCGACATTTGTCTTGCATTTGGGCCCCCAGACCTGGACACAATATTCCAGGCGGGGCCTCAAGAGCAGAGGAGAGGGGAAGAATCATCTCCCTCCAGGTGATCCCTGTAGGAATCCTACCTGTCCTATAAGACAGATTTGTAATCCATTTTATAAAGCTGAGTGACAATTCCACAGAATTGTGTTGATTTTATAGCTCAAATACTAAAGGATTATTACAGACCTTTATCTTTTTTTCCTAGTATGAAGAACCATAATGAAAATAATTCATAAAACTATTGAGGGATCTTCAGATAAAAGCACCGAAGCCAGACATATTCAACAAGCTCAGCATCCACAATCAGTTAAAGGGATGCAATCCCTTTTGTGGGATTGATTCGTTTGTAGCAAGTGGCAAAATCCCCACTGATTTCCAGGGGATGTGGTCTCATCCTGCACGTTCAGATGAGCTCATGTTTAGGTTATGGAGCTCTTGGAACATTTGCCTAATGGGATTGCAGTGGCTGCTGCTGAGGGCTGAGCAGTGCCGCAAGGCTGGGCCCCGCCCGGGTGCCTAAATGAGGATCTGATTTCCTTGGAAAACCTGCGGAGCGCTCATCCCGTGGAAGTCCCGGCTCATCTTAAATATTGATTTTGTATGAATGCCACGTGGACAATATTGGGCTGCTTCTATCCACAGAGCACCACTGAAGGCAGTGGGTTTGAAATATGGAGAAAAAGGTGCATATTATGGAATTTTTTTTTAGTTTTTGCTGATCTTCACACCCATCCCGGAGATGCCCAGGCCCAGCAGCACCACCAGGCCAGGGAGGGGATTGTCCCGCTCTGCTCTGGGCTGGGGTGGCCTGACCTCGAATGTTGGGTGCAATTTTGGACCCCACAATATCAGAACCATCTAAAGCTGTCAGAGAGCGTCCAAAGGAGGGACACGAGGATGGGGAAGGGTCTGGAGGGGCTGTGTGAGGAGGAGCTGAGGAGCAAAAGGAGAGCTCATGTTTAGGGTCCTTGCTTTAGCAAACTGCTAAAACTGAACCACAACTTCGAAACAGAACACCAGGATTAGGAACTAAATTCCTCATATCTTCAAGTCTGTTTCCTCCCACGGGGTAAACTCAATTTGGAAAGTCTTTTCCGTGGCTTCCTGTACCCAATTTCTGTAACACAAAGTCCAACCATTAACGGGGTTTTTTGTCATATAAATTCATCCATTTGTGAGATGGCAATTTTCTGAGAGGAAAAAAAAAAAATTATGATGTTTTATGAAGTCCAAAAAGTATTCTCGAAGCAGAATATGCTGCTGCTCTGTGAAGCTACTCTTTATGAGTTTAATTGGATGTTTTTCCCCCCTGAGATGCACAAGGACAATTTGATTTTTCAGTTGCTGGGACAGGTTTGGTCCGGCTGTAACAAGCCTTGCAGTGAGATCCCTCGTGATTTACCGTGGTTTGGATTCAGCTGGGCTCTCAGTGTGTTGCCAAAGTTTTACAGACCCCCTCATGAGGCTGATTACTGCCACAGAGGAAAACTGTGGGAAGCCTGGCCGGATCTGTGTGGTTGAAATCTTTGTCAAGGTTTCATTCTGTTTGGAAAGCTGTTTTACCTTTCCTCACATTAGCACATGAAAAACTCTGGCTGGTTGGGTTTGGCCTTTCAAATATCAATGTCCCTAATTGATATTGGCAGTATTGCCAATAAATACTTTGCCTCTGTGTGAATATACTTGCCAAAGAAAAGAGAAATAATACTTGTAAAACCAATATAAGTTAAAAATCATTGAATCATAAGTGTTGGAAAGACTTCAGGAATCATCAAGTCCAGCCTTTGACTGAATCCCACCGTGCCTTCATGTGTGACACAACTGCTCATTTGAAATGAAATATTAAAGCAAATATTTATTGTTTCACGAAGCGAGTCCTCTTCCTGAATCCTGCTTTTGAAAGCTGCAGCATGAGGTCAGAATCACACATTGGTTGACCAGAGTGCTGCCAATTTACAATAATATGACTTGGGGCAGAACTGGGATCTTTGATGCCACATCTTCATGGAAAAAATATGTCACGTGGGGGAAAATATTATTTTTTTCCTTTTGCCTGCCAAGCTACCCTGAGGAAAAAGCTGGGCCAATTAAAAAAAACCCCAGAAATAGAAGTACAGAAATTCTTCAGAGTACAAAGGGAAATTGAAGGGAGATCTTGACTCATCGTTTACTCCAAAGCCTCTTGATCTTTAAGGTCCCTCCTAGGCCAAACCATGCTATAATCCCGTGTTTTTATGATTCTGTGAGGTTTTACCTTTATGTAATTAAGTGTTTGAGGAAGGAAGCGATCCCATATGCACCAGCAAGACACAAGAGCTGCTCACATAACTGTGCAGGCAAGTCCTGTGCCCTTTCTCACAAAATGGATTTTAAGATGTTGTGGGGTTTGGGTTTATTTTTGGTCCTTGGCCAGCTCGTTACAATAGATGCACATCCCTCTGCTGCCTACTGGAAAGAAGGGAAAGGTGGCACCTCACAGGCCTTGTGGGTGGATTTCATTGGCTTTGGAGTAAAATTGAACTGGGAAATTGCACTTGGGTGTCCCTTTGAGTGGATTAGAAACATCACCAGGAAAGAACAGCTAAATATCATAAAGAGACTGAGCACTCACCCCAGAAGTGGCATCTCAGTGATGCAAGAGGCGAGTAAAAATGTGTTAACTGTCCTTTGTGAACATGGGAAAGAGGATAATTCCAGATAAGAGTCTAGGAGTGATAAATTGTGTTTACACGAGTTTGCCATCAGCTGCCTCTCTGCTTTCCCTTCCAGGAGGAGTGTGGAGCAAAGAGGGGTGTCTGGGCGCTGGGCTGGGCTGGGTGTCCCACACAGCAGGCAGCAAACCCCAGCTTGCTCTCTCTTTCTCTCTCTCTCTAAACTGCAGTGATTATGTCTCTTGTGCCCATTGTTTGCTTGTAGTGGCTCTGGAAAATTATCTTCCAGCCCCTCAGCAGGGCATGGCAAGAGAAACAGGGGCCAGGAAAGGCAGAAGCTGAGCTCTGCCACCAAGGCGGTGTTTGCTCCTGCCTGGCCCTGGGCGCAGGAGCTGCCTCACACGACGTTCAGAGGGAATTTGGGGAATTCTGGCACCCTGCACATCGAGGGACTGCACTGAGCTGGTGCAGTGTCTGTTTTCAAACTACTGGGCACTTCAGCCTTTCATTTCTGCCAATTTATGTGTGGTGAGAAGAGGACCAAGAGAGGCAACTGCAGCATTAAAGCTTGGGAAGGCTTTACTGAGACAAAGAGCATCAGCCGCACAGCTCTCACAGGAACTGGTACAATATAGAAAAAAGAATCAGAAATATTTTCATTGCTATGCTGTGACAGTTTTGAGGAAAGAAAATATATTGACAGTCCAAAATATACAGAAAGAAAAACCGTGCAAAGCTGCACACGAGGCAAATTCATCGAGGGAGGTGGAAGAGGCAGTTCTTCCAAATGTGCTGAGAAGCCTTTCTGGCTAAATTGAATTTGGAGTGTGTCCCAGGTACAAAACAGTGTTAGCCAGAGTGCTCCAGATGGATGCCATCCCGAGCCAGCAGCTAACTGTATCAATGCTTTTCATTGACTCTGGTGCTGCACAATGAAATGGCAGCAAAATGTCCAACATATGATTCCTTTTATTGCTCCTGATGCCGTTAAGTGACACTTTCCCTGGACTATCACCACGTAGCAATTATTATCCACCACCATCAGGACTGTTTCCACCTGTCAAACCATGAGTTTCGTTGATTAGCTTGATATTTTAGCAATAAGGTAATCTCTGCTACTTGATTTAATCCATCCTCTCTTCTGCAGCTATTGCCTCACTTAGGAAAAAAAAATGAACCAGCGTGGAATTAGTCAAAGTTTATAATCACAGTTAAAATTAAAATACTAATTTCTAGAACTAGGGCCACCTACGGTATATATTATATTAATATAAATTCCTCAGTATGACAGAAAAAAAATTAGCAGGGGATAAATCTAAAATGAATAACAGCTTGATGTGCAAACATTGAGGAAATACGAGCTGTATCAACGCACGTTGCTGTAAAGACTCCTGGATTTCTCACAACTCTCTCAGATTTCTCTAAAATATCACAGTGCCATTTCACTCAGGATGCTCCCAGGAGGCATAGCTAGCAGGTAATTATTTCTGATAACTTTTTCTTTCCCACCCTCGAGCACTTTTGTATGTACACTGGATATATTTAACACTTCCTTATTCAGCAGCCGTTTATCTCACCTATAATTAGAAATAAGTGAGAAATGCCGAACAGTTTTGTACAGGAACTTTACAAAACACACACAAGCTGCTGTGTGATTCTCAACCCCAGCTGGAGAAAATAAATAAGTAAAAACTAGACCATATTCTGGACAAGTAAAATCAAATCCTGACTGACAACGTTTGTGTCTGTTCGAGCAGATACAATTTTGGAATTACTGACATATTAAGTTTTCATCCACCTTGGAAAAAACCAAAGTGCTGCGTACTGAAAGTGCTGACAAACCCCTTCCAAAGGTGTTGCCATGGGTTGCTGATATAATTAGGTCCCAGAATAAGGTGCAGCACGTTGGTGGTACAGCCTGTCAGTGATTCTGCAGTGATTTATGATCTGCTGCGGGAGAGCACCAACAGGACAAGCAGTGCCACACACGTTAAGAGGGAACATTTCCCACTAAACTTTCAAAGGGAAATGTTATCATCAGATTTTAGAGATGACAGATTTCCTACAGGTAGAAATAGTTCTCTGCTAGGATTCTAAAGGATTGTGGGCAGCTTGGTAGCCCTTTGTTTTAGTGAGCATGGAGTAGCTTGAATTAAAAACCTCCAAAGTGCTGCAGTATGGAAGCAGCAAAGAATTAAAAAGCTTTTGTCCATCTGAGGAGCATCTGAGGGCACTTGGTCTGTTCAGCTCGAGGAGAGTGAGGGCAGAGCTCCCTGGGGCCTGAGGGGCAGCTCCAAGCTCTGCTCCCTGTGACAGGGACAGGACCCAGGAAGGGCTGGAGCTGTGTCAAGGGAGGGTTGGGTTGGGTATCAGAGAAAGGTTCTTCCCCCAGAGGGTGGTGGGCACTGAACAGGCTCCCCAGGGAATGGTCCTGGCCCCAAGGCTGCCAGAGCTCCAGGAGCGTTTGGACAACGCTCCCAGGGATGCTCAGGCTGGGATTGCTGGGGGGTCTGTGCAGGGCCAGGGGTTGGACTCGATGATCCTGATAGGTCATTCCAGCTCAGGACATTCTGTGATTCCATGATTTAGTTTCCAGTCAAAATGAGAGGTGGTAACAAAACCCATAAACAGTTAAAGACAACAGAAAAGTGTCTGCTGAGCTCAGAGTGACTCTCAGCTGGACAGGGCATCGTTGGCCAGTAGGCACCAAACAAGATTTATGACATGTCAGGAAAAGGTAGTGGTAAATAATGAGTAACTGTAAACAAGGGGGCTCTCAAGAAAGACAACAATACTGTTTAAATACCTTATTGTATTACATTGTCTGCAAGAAAAAACACTAGAAAATAATGTAAAAATAACTTCAGGCAACCTTTACTACACTCCTTGTTCCTCCTCCTCCTTCCTGCTGCAGCTTTTTTTCTCACACTAAATTCTGCAATGTGCTCTCACCTGCTGATTCAGGTCCCATTACACTCAGTAAATCATGGCTGGTTAGGTGGCACATTTCTGCACATATAAATGTAACCCTGTGGTTACTTGATACAGCATTTAAATGAGTGGAAAAAAAAAAATCAATTAAAATTTATTTTGTTTCAAAAAGTGATGCAGGATATACCTTACTCATTCCACTGTGGGAGTCAGGCTGTGGGAGCCGCTGCCTCATGAGCTGGTGCTTAAAAGAGCAGGTGACAGGCAGCTATGCAGTGACAGACAGATGTGACAGATGTGACACACTGGAGGAAGACTTCCTAATAACATTCCTAATAAATGTGGTATCACTCAGCATGGTACGGGAGCACATAGGGATGAAGGGCCCCGTGACAGCTCCCACTTTGACGGTATTTGTGCAACGAAAAGACGCATTTTATAAAAAAGAAGGTCCTTTCTTCATTATCTTTTTTTTTTTTCATAGAAAATGGAAGTTGTATTTCTTCTGTAACGTACTGAATCTTGATGCCTTTGGGGTAAGCCCCAGGATATCACTGATTTCAGGACAGAACACTCTGCAATTCCAGGGACATCTCAGGATGGATCCAGAGAAAGCAGATCAAACTCTGCTCCAGATTCCCACTTCAGATACTTTTGTTTGGCCCAGTTAGAGTCACCAGAGCTTCGTCTGGGCTCCTTATCAAAATAGACCAGCTGTGATTTCAGTGATATAATTCTGTGCTGTGCCACTTCTGATAAAACTTTCTGTCCAATGACCTTTTTTAATATCAAAGGAAGCTCCACTAAGTCAATCATTTCTTGATGTGGTATATATTTAGCATCAATCTATTTTGTGTGTGTCAAGAAACAGAATCAATGGATGCACAACAATTTAATTAAAAGTTCATCAGACCTGGGTTGTCCATTGGACAAAAACTTTTGTCAGAAGTGGCACTTGACAGAATTACATCACCAAAATCACCATATATGTAATTCTGCTGAATATTTTTCAGTTGGGTTCCAAGACAGGCACTGCCATTTATTACATTGCTTCTCTTCCTTTTTGCCTTTTAGATCTTTAGGTCCTTATATCCCATCAATTCCAAGAAGCCCATTCACACTTCTGATCAAATGAACATTCTGTTCCCATTATTTAAGGATAAATAGAGCACAGGGAGGGTGGAGATAATCTCTTATTTACTCAGTTTTAAATCACTTCCCTTCTTTTGCTTCTTATTGTCACCATACAGAATTGTATAAGCAGTGAAAACTTCCCCCCCAGCTCTGTAATGTGCAAGTGGAAGTTTCAAAGTAGTTACATTGCAATGACACTTTTTGACCAGAAAGCAATTATATTACTGGGTGTAAATAAAATATAATTGAAATCTTGGTAATGTAACCTGGATTCTAAGAGTTATTTCAAAAATTAAAATATCCTATCAGAAATAATAAAGGCATGTGTAATATAATTGCAGTTGTGTGAGTTTAATTAAAACAAAATAAATATACAACCCTTCCAGAAAGTAACTGCACTGTGTCTTGTATGAAACTACCATATAATTGAAAGGAATGCATTAAATTTGTTTTAATGGCATTACACTTCGTGAGTGGGATGAAAAACCTCATTCTTGCAAGGTCACGAAGGGCAGCCTCTGTCAGGGCAGTTTGCAAGATGAAATATTTGAGACTTGAGTAAAATCCTTGGTCCTGATTATTCACTTTCAGGCCTGGGAAAACAGAACATGGGATGGACATGGAAGCTGGACCAGTGTGAGAATGTACAGAGTGTTCCTTTTACGTTTGTCCCGTCAAGTAATAAATTATTTCTCAAATTAAATTATTTGCACACATCTGAGCTTTTCAGCTACACTTTGTTCATCCTTATGTGAATAACTTATTCCTCTTCTTATTACAGTTGCTAAAATATTCATCATTTTAGAAAAGGGGGTTTTTCCTTTGCCTTTGGTCAGGAATTAAGGTTGCATATTTGCAGGCAGCAGAGCACAAGAATACACATTCTAGACATTAACCCAGAAAAAAACCTTGGAAAGACCAGGACTGGAGAGGTGAAAGTGTCTTTAGTTTTTTCAGATTATGTACCTGTTGACATTTTCATCAGTCACAGGCCAGTGCTTTTCACTCTGAAGACCAAGGCACTTGAATTTTCAGCAGGGTTTGTGTATTCATGCAGTGCAACCTTGTGTTTCATAAGACTTTTATGAAACAACTGCACTCTTCTGCAGACTCTGCAAACTGAATGCAAAATATTACAACAGATGCATAAAATTTACTCTTAGAGTTGTTTTTTTTTTTTAATTCTGTGACCTAAACCAATCAACCAATTATGAGTGTCAGAGCTGCAGTTTGTGATTGTGATCAAGTCGTTAGATGTGTAGGTGAAAAACTTCTGTGGGAACAGGAAAGCTTCTGAGGAAAGAGATCTGGTCATTGGGATGGGTGAGTGACAGCAATCTCTACTTGGTAACTGTTTTTTTAGCTTTAATATCATTACTTCAATAAACAGTGCACTATACCGGTAATTAGAGCTGCCTGTAATGTGTAATAAGTAATTCTATTAAAACCTTTTGGTCTAATAGTTATCATTACCTTCATCAATTTAAAGAAATAATTTATGTTGTTTTATTTCTGTAAATATATTTGATTTGCCATCCTTAATTCTAGGACAAAGTCATAGAAAGGCTCTGTACAACCCTTCAGACACAAACCACTGCCCCAGCCTGGGACTGGAATTGGATCCAGCCATGCCCAGACTCCTCTCTGAGCAGGAATTCAGAATGCCAGGGGGTCCTGTCTGAATCTGTCGTGTCTGTAATTCCCTTTTACTGGTGCATCAAGCCTGGGGATGTCAACAGACACTCAATTTACTGAATCGCACAGGGAAGACTCTCCAGGTTAAAAGTGAAGCTGGGATGTGTCCATGTTATGCAAAACCCATTGTCCATGGAGAGATTTACCTGGGAGCCATTCCTTTAATTGAAATATCTGGACATAAATAATTTCAGCACAAGCCTGGAAGGCAAGAGGGTTGGGTACTGACAACCTGTGCCAGTGGCTGGAGGGGGGCAGCGAATAATGGAGTGTACACACAGCCCCTGGCCAGGATCTGCCACCAAGGCTGTGCAAACACGGCCACGTTTCGCTTCACTGGAACATTTCCTGGGGACAAGGAGCACTTCCAAGGCCTTTTCCCACACGGTGGAATGTCAGCCTGCCTTTCCCGGGGCAGCAAGGTGGCGTTCTGGCTGCAAACCTGCAACCCCTGCTCTGCTGCCGCTGGAGCCTGGCAATTCTGAGGCTGGCAGGAAGCTTTCATTCCCAACAAGAGCATCTGAAACTTAAATAGAGTAATTGCAAGCGCTAGAAAATGATATTTTACCGATTTCTACTGATCTTGCTTTTTCCTTTACATTCAGGGCTTGCTCAATCCACATGTCATCTCGTAATTATATCAAATGTTTTTCAGTTTCCAGTTTAGTTTGAGTTCAATCCAGTGCCTGAATTCCCTCACGGCACCCTAACTTGCTGATTTTAACCCATCCTTGTATTCTTATGTTTTTAAAGATCCCTGCTGTTAAAAGGGAAAAAAGGTACTGCTCAAGGAACGAATTATATAAAGAAATAGATTTTTATTATTTCATCTTATTTTTAACTTTTTTTTTTTTTTTTAATTTTCATTCTGCATCTCCTTTTTGGATATTCCTTTTCCTGCCAATGCAAACTACTTCGGCACAGGATGGCATATCCTGGGATCCCCAGGAGCACAGGGATGTTGCTCACATATCAGGCATTCCCTAATTCCCTCACTCCATTTCCAAAGCATACTTGGCTAATCAAAGTTTGTGGTAGTTTAGAGTATAAAAATATATGAAAATTTGGCCAAATAACCCACCAGCTACAAAAAATTGAGGGTCTCCTTGGCAACAAGAACTAAAATGACTCAGCTATTCTTGATTTAATTAAAATTCGGTGAAAACACCTTTTCTTCAAATAATTTGCTTCTGTTTCGTATATTTGGTGAAAGATGGGATAAATATAAATTGATTCAAGGAAAAATCTAAAGGAAATATGTTTAGATTGAGAAGAACACCAAACATTTACTGTAATGTGTAATTATGGGGTTGGTGGAGTCGAACACTTCCCATTTCTGACATTATAAAGTCTCTCATCAAATGTGTCTGACTTGGAAATTTCATTTCATCTTGTACTGTGTGTTACCATTGAGCTTTTTGTAGAGAAATACATAAAACATAAAATAGAAACAGAATAGACTGAAAAACTTCTGCTCTGTGTTCTTACCCATTATTTAAGAAAGTCTCTCTTATCCTCTAATAAAAAGTCATTCACTTGCAACTAACAGCACCTGGTTATTGCCATTTAATTCTGAAATCATTTTACTGTAAATGATCATAAAAGTTAAAATTAATACTATAAAAATATTTTTTTCTATAGAGATCCACTACATGGTTTTCACCACTTTATGTATTGTTAAAATTAGCGTTATAAATTTTTAAGTACACCTTTTACTTTCATTCAAAGCAATTCTTTTTGGAAAACTGTAGAAATATCTTAAGAATAATCATGATTTTATTAACTCTTCTGAGGCCTGAAGTTTCTTCCTGTAAATGTCATCTAGATATTTATCTGCACAAACAACTGATAAATTATTTGTGATTGTTCCTGTAACTGAAGCGAACCTTCCAGCAATAATTCAAAAATTTGAAAGTATTTTCTTGGTGGCTGTGAAGATGAAGAAAACTCCCTCTGTTTGTGTAACTTAGTTCAGTATTAGGGAGACTTCCAAGAAAACAACATGCCTGGAGTATAAGAGTGATCCATTATAAACCTCTTTGGGAATCCACGCTTGCTAAAACAAATTCTCTTTATTCAGTCAGCCTTCCTCTTTAATAGATAAAAGCAGAATAAAGAGATTTAGGGAACTATAAAAAAATCATAGAGATATTTCAATTCTGTGATCACCATCCTGGAATCCATTCCATCCCACAGATTATAAACTCCATGGGGGAGCATTTGAGCTGGATTAATCCGTTTTGCTGGAGATCTGGTCTGGTAGCAAGGAATTCTTTTTTTGAAGCAGGTGAGACCCCCCCTGCAGAGCTGCCCCAGCCCTGGGCCCAGCACGGGAAGGACCTGGAGCTGCTGGAGAGAGCCCAGAGGAGGCTCCAGGATGAGCAGAGAGATGGAGCAGCTCTGCTGGGAGGAAAGGCTGGGAGAGCTGGGGTTGTTCACCAGGAGAAGAGAAGCTTTGGGGTGATCTAATTGTGGCCTTCCAGGACCTGAAGGAGCCAACAGGAAACATGGAGAGAGGCTCTTTACAGTGACAGGACAAGGGGGAATGGCTTCCCACTGCCAGAAGGCAGGGTTAGATGGGATATTGGGAAGAAATCCTTCCCTGTGAGGGTGGGGAGGCCCTGGCACAGGCTGCCCAGAGCTGTGGCTGCCCCATCCTTGGAAGTGTCCAAGGCCAGGCTGGACAGGGCTTGGAGCATCCTGGGATAGTGGAAGGTGTCCCTGGCTGGCTTGGTCCTTTCCAACCCAAACCATTCTAGCATTCTATGATTCTATTGCTGGAATAAGAGACCAGAAATTGGCTCTAGGAATGCTCCATTGAAGAGATGTGTCCTCTGACTCACACTGCTGAAACCCACAGTTGTGACTTCAGCTGATTTCCTACTTTTCCTGAAAGGCTACTTTTACAATAGCCTGCAACCTGTGGCAACAGCAAGTGCTTCAAGATACTCCAGCTATGAATATGTATGGGATAATAAAAAATATTAATATAACAGCACAAGAAATATATAATACAGAATTTCTTCATATGTTCGGATTTGTCTTTTAGAGTATCTTTCTTAAGCAATTTACTACATCTCACTGACAAAGCTGCCCAGTTTTGTTTTTGTTTTATTATACCATTTTTATTAGTACTGTGTCCATAAACTCTACTCCTAGACAGAAGGAGACATAGTAAAACTGTCATATTCAATTGAAATATCACACGGTGGTGTAGCCACCACTATAAATGAAAACAGAGCCAAAACGTTCCATATTTGAAAAGGTCAAGTTAGCAAAAGAACAGCTCGGGAACAAATATTGTATCAGTGGACCTGAAGCAGCCATGGCTGTGGAAACAAGAATTTAATCAAGTCAAGTTTTAAGAATTAGTCCTATGAAGTCAGTAAAGGTACAGATATTTCAGTTATTAGGTGGTTGTGCTGGTGTCTTCCTTCTGTCCTGGCTGGTTGTGGAGCAAAGGAACAGAAACAACCCAGAAACAACAAAGAGGGTTGTGGGCCCTCTTTATTTTTCCATAAGGATCCCTTTTGCTCAGAAATAACCATTTCTTTTCTGTTGCAGCTCAGACAGTTTGTGACACCTCCTTGGCATCAGGGGAGAAGTGTGGTGACTCACTGCCCACAAGACTGTCTGAGTGCTAAAGCAGCTCCTCGAGCACCCTTTCTTCCAGTGAAGACTCCAACTCAAGGTCATGTCTCAGCTTAACATCAATTTATTAAAAGACCTTTGAAGAGTTTTTTTTGTTCTTGTTTCTAAGAAGAACTGGATGTTGTATTTTACTAGAAAAATCACTAAGCTTGACATAAACCTAGCTGGATTTCTTGTACTACAGAAATATTTTCTGCTGTTGCATTATTTTTTTCTGTCTTAGTCTGTCTCTTGGGCTCAGGGTTTTTTATTATTACTACTACTCTTATTTTGAAATTTCTGCCTTCTAATTCTTTATTTTGAAATATGTAGGTCTTTGGTAGCTTTGTCAAGATAAAAGTGATTTTGGTATAAAACTTGCTGTATAAAGATGTGATGTTTAAGTCTTCTTGATGGTTAACTTACCTGAAAATGTTTCAAGTGTTTGGTATATCTGTTTTGATACTGGAACCGAAATTAAAGAAGTAGTAATTTTATTATGGTGAACCCCAGTTCATTTTAGTCCTTGGATATTTCAGTATTTTTAACAGATTGAATAGAAACATCTAAGTAAAAGAACATGTAGTTCCTGAACGTTAAATATATGTGAACTGTCCTCTGAATTTTCTATTGCGTTTCAAAACATAAAGCTTATTTGCCAGGCTTTGAACATCAATATTATGACCACATGACTTCTGTCTCATTTCTTTTTCTCTATCCTCAGCCCCAAAGAATATAAAGCAAATTATATGTAGTTATTCCCGAGCTGTCGTTGTGTTAAGGGATGAAGTTCTGCTTCAACATGGAAGGCAAAACATGAAATGAAAATTGAAACTAAATGAAAGTAAACTAGAATGGAAGAAATGTTGATCCTGGGGTTATTAAGCAACTCTCAGTTCTTTCCAGAAGCTGTAGGAGACTTTCTTCAAGCACGGACATTAATACTTCAGGCCTCTGGATTTACACCACGTTGTACAGCAGTAACTCACCATCCTCCCGCCGGTCTCTTTCCAAAATGTTGGATTATGGCTGGACTGGCCTTTGGTGAGAGTGAAAAACGGCCATAACCATGGGAGAGGAGGAAGCGAAATGAACTCTCTTATCTGCAGATGCAGTGAAGCATTGGAATGTAATCTGAACATTTCATTTTGAGGAGACAGGCTTATCTCGGCCCTGCCCTGTAAATTCAGCTGCTGCCGGCACGTGCTCTGCTCCCTTTGTTCTCCATCACCGTGTCAGACCAGACAAAATAATATTTTAGCATTGGCTTGCGTGGACGGAAAAAGAAAAGAGGAAAATTTAAATCTTTTGATAAAAATGAATGCCAAAAGCTCAGTTTCATGGCTTGAAATGTGTTGTTTTTACAAGACCGGTGTTAGACTTCATTGTCCTTCATTCACGAAGGACTCACCTTAGAGGCTACGAAATGAGAATATGGAATGCAAAAGTTTGAACCTCAAGGGATCAGCTGTTGAAACAGAACCTCAAACATCTTCTGTAATGTAAGAATTGCTGATATTTTACACCTACATCATTTCACCTTGATTTATTTTAGAAAATATATCTTCTGAGTTTTAACTGTTCCTGTAACTGGCGTGTGACTGGGCTGTTACAGGTTTGTGAATGTTCCCGTTGAAATGCTAACGAAAAAATGGCAAATTACACAAATCTGGCACAGTCTGGTAGGTCTTTGGAAGGCTGAGGATGACCTAGAGAATGATGAGCTTCCTCTTCCTCAAGCTAAGCAAGCACAGCCCCTTAAATTGTTCAAATTGCTTATTCTTGATGGACATCAGCTCTGATGAAATGAGTTGGAGACAGGGCTGTAATAAAGCAAGGAACTCTAGAGCAGTGACTTCTTTAAGACACAGATTTAAAAACAGGGGACAGCAGTGGGTGGTGACCTCAGCTTTAGGAAGCCTCTGACGGGATCTCCCACAACACATCACAAACTTACCGGGTGCTGTTAGATAAAAGGACACTTTGGATTGAGAACTGGCTAAAGTTTGGCTATTGAATAAAAAGCCCAAATCCACAGGCCGTGGTCCTGTGCTTCCTTCTCCCCACGCTGCCCAGATGCTGACAAGAGCTGTAAAAGATAAGGTGTCTGTGATCTCAAAGTGAACCAAGCACCTGTTCCACACTTTGAAAACTCAGTACAAAATGGTATTTCTTTTCACCTGACTATCCAAGGCACGGATTCTTTGTATTTGCAGATGTGGACATTTTGCCCCTCAAATAACAAACACACTTCTAGATTTTCTTGTCACGTTTTGTTCTCTCTGTGCATTTCATGAGTATTTTATCTTTCTTTCTTACTGTTAGATGCTTTTTTTAATCGAATGCCATCTTTCTTCCTCTGGCACCTTTTTGCCCCCTCCTACTTCTTCAGGTTTTTATTCCAATCTTTTTAAAAATTACGGTTATTTTGCCCTCCTTTCATTTTGCAATTCCCAACATGATGAAAAGAAGAGGTTTGTCTATTGCTTCATATGCATTTTGCTCATTTAGAATTGCAAATACAATTTCCCAGCCTCCTGCAATATGTGGCTGCTACAGTCACGGGTTTCATGATAGCATTTCATAGAACACATTTGCTGTTTCCTACTGCTTATTTCTTTTTTATGTCTGTTCATCTCTCATTCAGGGGGACTGCAATCATCTTGAAAACGCTGTGGGTTTTTTTTTCTTATGCACAGCGTGTATCTTCTTCCCTTTTTTATATTCAATTATTTCTATTTTTACAATAGATCGCGTTTATTAGTTTATTTAAAGATTCTGGTCGTTAGCCAGCCAATGAATTTTAGAAAGTGGCATAGAAATGCTGAAGTGTTTCTGTTTGCTTTGTCACTGCACTCATACAGAGTAGATCAAAGTCTTGAATTTATGTTCTTGCTGGCAAAATTAGTTCTCTGTCCTCAATATTAAAAGTCCTATTTTCTTCCT
The DNA here is from genome assembly GCA_013397565.1 of Ptilonorhynchus violaceus. Classification (NCBI taxonomy): domain Eukaryota; kingdom Metazoa; phylum Chordata; class Aves; order Passeriformes; family Ptilonorhynchidae; genus Ptilonorhynchus; species Ptilonorhynchus violaceus. The sequence goes on along the minus strand of VZRJ01013147.1, from coordinate 369,110 downwards.
CTGCAGATTTTCTCAGTTATTTTCATCCTCTGGTAATCTACTATATCCCTCTTTCCCCAACAGAGCTGTGACAATCCCTGTATCCATAATTATATTTTAGCTACAGGTCGAAAAGGCAAGGTGGCAAAAATAAATTGGAAAAAAAAGAGACTGCTTCCTTTAGTAGCACTTGATCCTTACACGTATTATTTTCCTCTGCTCCTTCTTTTGCTTATCTCTGTTTTTATCTGAACTAGTTTGGGGGTTTTTTCCCCCCAGATTTTTAGTCTGTTGTGTTTATTTATAAACAGCCCCTAAAATTATGCGGATTATTTTCTGTCAGTCCTCTTCAAGAGACACATAAAGTAGAGGCACCTGGGTTCCATAATCATAAGGTCAATAGAAGCAGCAAGGTAGAAAACAAGATTTAAATGATTGATTTAGTTGGGAAGAAAAGCTTGGAGAATAATGCCCTTCTATTAATAAAACCAAGTAATTGTGAGCAAATAATATGTTAGCAGAATCCCTATTAGCTCACAGCTTGTGCCAGGGCTTTGCAACCCTTTCCATGAAGAAATTTTTCCTAATATCCAATCTCAACCTCCCCTGGCACAATGTGGAATTGTTTCCTTTTGTCCTGTCACTTGTTCCCTGGTAGAAGAGACTGACCCCACCTGGCTCTGACCTCAGATAAGGATAAACTGGAAAGAATATTTTAGTTTAAATCTTTATTCGTTCTCCAGACAATTTCTGAATACTTGTGGGAGAAAATGCCTGTCTACTTATTCATCAGGACACTCTGGGAATCCTCATTTTTGTGTACTTGTGAAAATATTATTTCCAGAGCTGTTGGAGTGCTACAAGTAGTTAAAAGAACTTTGGCCTTTTGTATAAACAGGAAAATGAATTTTTCAGAGCTCAGCAGACAGTTCACAGCATTTCCAGTACACAGATGAAACCTGATCTGCTCATGCTTCGCCAGTAGAAAATAATTAGATACCAGCAGAAAAGCACTGAACTGTGGCTGTGTTTTTTGAGCAGGAGTGTCATTCATTGCCTTCCCTTCTTAGTCACAATATTGTATCTGGGTAGCTCTTCTTGGATAAGGTTCATTGTGTGAAAGTGAAGTTGTTTATAGGAAACTTAGGCTCTCACACGCTGCAGAGCAACACAGATCGCCCCATCTGGCTGCGTTTTTATAACCTTGGTCACCTACGTTAATTAAATTGCCTGTATAATATTTGTGAAGTGTTTATGAGAAAAGAACCCCCTGACAGTGCAGACTTTCAAGAAAGTTTTCAGTTGTTTGTGCTCGTGTGGCTGCTGCAGGATTTTATACGAAATACAATTTTATACAAAATACAATTTTATACAAAATATGTTGCCCATCGGAGTGTGAAATGTGCAGTTTTCTTCTCTTTCACAGCAGTAAAGAGGTAAAAGAAAGATTAGTTTTAAGTGGGAAGCCTCAAGCTTTTCATTCTAAATAGATTTAGCCTAATCTTAAATAATAAAATAAAGAATTTAAAATAGAAAATTTACATATTTAGCAATGAATTTTAAAACTTTCTTAATTCACCCACTGTATTAGCAACCCTATGGTAAAGAGAAAGTGTGGGTTGGTCTGGAAGAATCTGGCAGCAGTAATTAATACCAAAAATAATAAAATTTGTTTTTCCAATTTCTAAATTCTGCCTGCTCCATGAGAGGGAACCTTGTATTTTTTCTCTCTTTTTTTAAAAAATCAGGTCTCAAAGCCAAATTGGCATTTTGCTGTTCACGGAACATGTCCTATTTTGCAAGTTTAATAATTCAGAAAGAGCAGGAGTTGCTCGTGTGCAAGGAAAGGTCATATGAAAGCTTGGAATCTGAAAGGTAAAAGGCCCCTCCGAGACCGGGTGTAAAATGCTTTGGTGGCTTGCAAAGGAACAGGACCAATTTGCTCTCCTAAATTGTAAAATTAACGAAGTTCATGTAGCATTTCCAGTAAAAACTGCTGGAAGGTGACCTGTTGACACTCCCCCAGCACACTTTTATCAGGACACTGGGATTGCAGGAGAGGCTTTGAGTTTGTTTTTCTCGACTAGATGGTGACTCACACTAACCACTTTCCCTCCCGATTTTCCGCCAGTTCTGATGAAAATTATACAATAAATCAGTAGCTAGCCATAAATTACATTCATCACGCAGTTTGGGCAGCTTTGCTTACATTCTGCCTCCCAATCCATCTCCTGCGGAGCCACTTATGCCGTTTCAGACTTTCCAACAGCTCCAAACACACATGGCAGCTTCAAAAATACACCGGATAAATAATTCATGGTTTCTCCTCTGAAGCAGCCCATATGGGATGGTGGTCTGAGGGACAGGACAGAGGATATTCAGTTCTGTCATTATAACAAGATTTGCAAGTCTGTAAGGCCATATGGAGCCTTAGACCTCCAAAACGGTGAGAGGGTTGGTTTGGCCGTGACGTACAACATTCCATCCTTTATCCTGGAAAACGCTGAGCTGTGAGAGCTCTTCAGCTGCGATTCTGCTTTTCAGACCTCCTCATGCCCAAGCCGTTGCCTCAGCAGTCATCCTGCAGCGTGTGCAGCATATGCAGAGAGCAGAATGTGGAGTTCTGCTTTACGAATTTCCTTGGCATGGCTAAAGATGAGCTGAAAACTTAATTATGGCTCTGTCCAAAAAAGACCTCATCGGCTCTGCGTGTGTTCTACCATGACAAAAACCTTCACACTCCCAAAGTCATCGGGGTTTGTTACATTGCTACCTCAGTTTTAGCAATATTATTCATTTCTCTGCAGGTAGAGAAGCAGTTTCTTAGTTCTGAATAAGTTCAGCTCTCACTGGATTCTTTTTAGTTTTGCCTCGCAATGCTGCATCAAATGGAGACTCAGATCCAGGACGTGGCAGACTGATTGAACCTCTGCCGTGGACAACAGCAAAGCTGCTGCCACAGAATATATGGATTTATCCAGAGTCCTTTTTTCTTCCAGAATTCCAATTTTTTTCAGCAGTTACTGCAATTCCCATACATTATAGGCGTTAATTGCTTTTCAAAACCATGTAAAGAAAGTTAACTCAAGCCACAATCTAGTAGCAATTATGCATTTTTCATTATTTTTAATTTTTTTTTATTATGATCTATGGTGAAACATTGTCTAAATTAAATTTTGCCTTTTGGTTTAGACAAGCCTCCTGTTTCCCCTCAGCAGCTTCAGGATGAATTGATAGCTGCTATGATAAAAAGTAAACTACCCAGAGTGAGAGCACAAAACTTCTACATGCCCCCATATTTCACTTCAAAACAATTAAAGGTAAATTGGCGTGATTTATTCAGAACGCCATAAATTTAATTGTAGTATAAATATACTCCCAAAGTTGTCCTCTATTTGCATTGCTTATGCAGAATACATTCAATCTCCACTTTTTCTGACTGTAATTAAGGATGCTTCAAGATGAAAGGATATTGAGCCATCAATTTTAAGAGGACTACAGGCTTAAAACAGAATAGTTTTAAAAACAGTAAAAAATCCCAGTCAGCTTTCAAGCTCTTATTTCTTATTTTCTTTGAGATGTATTAGGAAGATTACTATCGCATAAACTGACTTTTAGAAGGTTATATTATAGAATAAAAGAAATATAGGGCACTTCCTCAATATTAATGCCTTGTGCCTCGTATTTCAACCTGATTTAACCTTGTGTAGATGCTACAGAAATCTGAGTGAAATTATAAATTATAAATTCAGTGAGATTCATTGTCAGTTATGTACTTCCTTAAAAATTGCTGAGGAATGAGGGATGCAGCCGCTTGCAAATCACAGAGAAATGGGCTATTCTCAAACACAATGCAAACACAAAGAGGGGTTCTCTTGGACTACAACAAACAGGAAAACAAAGACCATGGTTCCTGGGGCCAAGAAAAGGCATATGGAATTCTCTATTTTCTGTACAGAGAATTTCATGTAGGATATACCACATTCATTTGGTAGAGACATGAGTGTGCGTTTTTAGTTTCTCCTGAAGAATATTCAATTTGTTTATTTTTTTGCTTTCCTACCTCTGTGTTTTGAAAGAAGGTCACTCAGTACTACACTTCACACTCAGGGAGGTTCCTGCAAGAAGCCACTTAAAGCAGCTGTAGTGCAAGTAATGAAATGGAAATAAAATGGAAATAAAATGTCTTATAGAAAACTGTTTGATTCTCCACTGATGGGGTAAATGAAGAGGGCACAAATTAAAGGATCATAGAGTAGTTTGGGTTGGGAGGGACCTTAAAGCCCATCCAGTGCCATCCCCCTGCCATGGGCAGGGACACCTTCCACTATCCCAGGCTGCTCCAAGCCCCATCCAACCTGGCCTTGGACACTGCCAGGGATGGGGCAGCCACAGCTTCTCTGGGCACCCTGTGCCAGGGCCTCCCCACCCTCCCAGGGAAGGATTCCTTCCCAATATCCCATCTGGCAAGTGGGAAGCCATTCCCCCTTGTCCTGTCCCTCCACCCCTTGTAAAGAGTCTCTCTCCATCTTTCCTGTCAGCATCTTCAGGCCACAACGAGGTCCCCCCAAAGCTTCTCTTCTCCAGGTGAACAATCCCAGCTCTCCCAGCCTTTCCTCCCAGCAGAGCTGCTCCATCTCTCTGCTCATCCTGGTGCCTCCTCTGGACTCTCCAACAGCTCCACATCCTTCCTGTGCTGGGGAATAGGGAGAAAACCCTTCCTTTAAGCTTCCACTCTTCCTTTAACTGACCACTAAATCATTTCATCTGTAAAAGTATAACTTTCTGGATTGAATGGGGAGGTGGAGTCGCTGAAATATCTTGACAAAAAAGTTTAAGTAAATTATTTCTGATAATTGATTTTTGCAGAAGGAAATGGCAGCTTTGAGGGTGGACTGTCATTAACCAATTTGCATGCAGATTTTTCATGACTAGTTTTCACAGAGCAACAGGAAATTTCCCCTTTTTTCCTAGGTCAATGGAAGCCCCTCCCCCTCCTCACATCTCAAATTAAGAAAAAAGTAAAGACTTAAAGTAATTGAAGGTGAAAAAACTTCCTGCCACTTTCTGCTTTCACTGCCTTATAAGTTCTTCCCCACCAAACCAGAGAAATAAAGATGAAAAAGTCTGGCTTTTCTACTTCATATTATTTTTAATTTCCTTGCCTCCAAATATAGAATGTGGGAAAAGAGCGTTGGGGAAATAATTAAACAGAACTGAATCCTTTCTGAGGTTTTCTGGGTCCATGAGGCGCTGTTACAGGTGACAGGGAGCAGTTGCAGAAATCCACTGTAGAGCAGCTGTGGGTGAACATGGGCTTGGACGCTCCCCAAGCGGATTAGAAAGATGGATAAATACAGCGTGAACAAACGACTCAGACTTTGGGAGGGACTAGGAGAAGCTTCCCAGGGAGGGTATTTGGACACATCTATAACCAGCTGGAAAGCTGTGTCACCCACATTTGGGTGACGTGCATGGTGCGTGTGAAATGAGCCTCCTCGTACCCTCAGCTCGGGTCGGCTCTGGAGTGTTCCAGGAGCCATTCCTGACATCCTGGTCTCTAACAAACATAAAAGTTGTCATTATGGAAGAGACCAAGTTGTCATTTCAGGTGGGTAGTTTAGGTGTGATGTCTTCTCTATAGTTCACACTTCTAGGAATATGTGTTCTTCATAACTCAATGAGGGGAATAACAAAATAAATTAAACAAGCTGGTCTGTTGTTCTTGCTTTTCCAGCAGCAGCACTGTGCCCCAGGTAAACTCCTGGAGACAGTGGAAGCTGCAGGAAGAAAGGCACATTTAGGATTTTTAAGTGAACATGACATAACACAGCTCCTCTGGTGAAAATCTGAATGGCAGAAGTGAATAATCATGACCTGATCTCTCTCTCATAACCAGCAAACTGCTAATAACGCTGCAAAAAATTGGGACAGTCTTTATGTGCTGGAAAATAACTGTAGGGAAGAGGTTTTTATGTATTTCTGGTGCAGTTAACCCATATGGGGAGGTTGGCACGTGGCATCCCTCTGACTGCCATGACTAGGGTCACTTAAAATGCATAAATAAAGTGCATAAATGAAACAGCCCACTCTTTCATTCAAGGATCATGTCCCAAATGGGAAAGGAGACCTTCGAATCACAAACAAAGCTGGTGTCAATCAGCTCATGCTTTCTCTCACTAACATCAATGGAGTTGGCTGATTTTATCAAAAGAATATTTAGACCATTAATGGCACTTATAAAAAGACAACTTGGGAAAAAAACTTACAGTTCCTCACAAGTAGAGTTCTAATTGCTAAAACTAGTATGGACTAATTTCTAAAACTAATATGCTCTAATTTCTAAAATCTAAAATGCCCTATCATTCTAAAATAAATGGGGTTTGCAGCGCCCTCAGGAGGATCTTTCTAGTCCAACCTCTTCCAGCCAGAGGCAGCTCCAGAGCCAGCACAGGTTGCTCAGTCCTGGGCCTCGGGAGCCAACAAGACCTCCAAGGACTGAGATCCCAGATATCAGCTTGGATCAACGAGGATCTCGTATCCACGAAACATTTGTCCTTCCCAAGGGACCCTATAAGCTTCCCTGAAGATCACAAACATCACCTGGCTTAGGTGGGATCCTCGGTTCGTTTCTGACTGTTGCTAGAAAAATGCCGATTTAGTACATATTTTAAAAAATACAGTGTTGGCCCAGAAACTGTGCATCAATGCATTTTGGGAATGCATTTATCATTCAGCAAATGCATTCTGTCCTTTGGCAGATCCATATTTGAATTCCTGGGGAATAAAGAGAGGTGCAATTTGGTGGGGTTTTTTTGTCATTTGTTTATTTGCTTTTTTTTTCTTTTTTTGGGTTTTTCCTTGGTGTTCTGTGTTTATGTTTCTGTTTATGTTTTCTACAGGCTAAATCACAATGGTAGATAATTCATGAAGTTTTCTCATTGAAAGACCAAGTACAACAAACTCTGACAAAGGGGACAAAGATACCAGCCTGATAATCCCAGGAGCACCAGGAGCTCAGATTAACAGGACGTGTCATTTTTAATGCACGTCAGTCAAAGGATCATTTCCTCATGGAGAGAACAGCAAAAATCTGCTGGCTCCTTCAGAGGGTGCTTTAGGAAGCCAGATAACATTTGGTTTTTTCCTTCTTCTTACAGAGAAAGGAAAAATGTTATGTGATGGTGTTGCATGAATTTATTGGGTATTTTATCTAAGCCATATCAGAGTCCTGGTAAAAGGGATCCACGTACCTGAGCTTGCACCCTAAATACCTGAGTTGTAGAACTGGAAAGGGTTGGATGTCCCAAGTTAAAACTGCTAAATAGAACAGTTTTGAGCTGTTAAAAAATAGGGGAAAAATATATTTACCTCCTTCCTTGATCCTGGCTATTCCTTTGGATATGGCCTCTCCTGCTTCCTTCAGGAAGAACGTCAGGAACTCAGCCGAGGGGGGGTTTGAATTTTGAAGCTTTCTGTTGCTTTAGCCATTTCAGAGTGACAAATCAGCCCCTGTTATTTATGGTCAGAACCAAATTGCATCAAGAGTCCATAAATGTGTGGCTTCCTGCCAGCTATCCCTGGGAAGGGAACATTATTAGCTTCTATTTTTTGTTCTGTCTGTTTTCCAAACAACCTTCAGCAGATTTTTTTTTTGGTCTGTTTTAATATGATATGCAAGCTATCATTCAAAAAAAACCAACTCTCATTCAGATTTTTAGTTTCATAGCTCTGTATTTTTGGACATCTGTAATATCTTTGCCTGAAATAAACATGAGCAACTGTGTTTTTGCCTTTAAAATGGAAATAATACTCAATTAGAAAGGGGTTGTGCTAACTGGCTCAGTCTTAGGCAAGAATGTGTTTCATGAAAAGGCACTTGTATAACAAGATGCTGAAGAACAGCTTTATAATTACACGTGATTATTACTAAATCTGGCTTCAAAATTACATTTATGGTAAACCCCAGTGTTTAAATGAATGCTAAATCGATTCTGCTGCTGGTTAGCATGTTCAAAAAGGTGGGTTTTCCACAGGAAAGCTCTGGAGAAGAGTAGAAGTAACACAAGAAGGAGAAGTGGGAAAGAAAACAAGACTCCAGTTTGTGTCTCATAAATCCTCGGTCTTTGCTCCTTTCCCATTCCTTACCTCTCGTGTCAGCCCCAAATCCATAACAAAGGGAAGCTGGAGGTCTCACCACCACCCTTCCAGCCCACTTGGTTGTCACCACAATATTTAATTTTACCTGCTCTGCTGAGCCTTAAGCTGCCTCTAGACTTGTTAGACTTGAGTTTGAGCCCACCAGCGTCAAGCCCAGCCCCTCGTGGTGCAAACCTGAGATACATTTCTGTCAAAGACAAAGCAGCACAGGCATCTGTATGCACTGACATTTTATGGATTTTTATATCAGTTCTTTTTTTTTATGTTTTCACGTTTGTTTTCTTTTTCCAGCTAATTAGAGAGAACAAGAATATTTGAAGGGGAAAAGCCTTCAACATGTTCTTCAAAAGGTATTTTTTTATCACAGAGGAACATGGCTGAGCTAATCTAAAATGCCCACATTGTCAAGCTCTCTCAGAGTAGCCCAGAGTCTTTCCAGAGAAGGAAAACACAAAGACCAGCAGATTTTTCCAAATTAACAGTTCTGTGCTTTACGCAAAAATATAAGTAAAGGTTCTGAAAGGTGAGACAAATCGTATCAAAGCAGAATTCCCTTCCACATCACAAAAAAAACCTATACATTCTCAGGAGAAATAGATGGAGTTACTGAATTTCAATAAATGTAATCATTGGCATCAGCTGAAGACAAGGACGTTAAGAAGGCATGTTCAGTAATAAGTTTTGCTAGTAACACCACTGCCAGTATATATATATATTTATATATATTTATATATGTCTTATTCCTATGTTACACCATCTTCTGTATTTGTCTCAGTCTTGCTATAATAGAAGAAACGTTGGAATGGCAAAACCTTATGGAAGGTAAAACACAAGGTCAGATCTGATAGAAAACTCTGCTGGCTTAAGGATAAACTTCCTAATCCAAATTTATCCTTTCACTTCATTATTAGGTACCCACAGATTACAATACTCAGATGATATTTTTATATGCAGCAAGACAGGAAATATTTGATTTTTCTTATTTTGCAGCTAACTACTTGCATTAATCTGTATTAGTTACTGTACATTCCTAAATGAGCAGCTTAGGATGATCAAAGCAGTCCATATGGCTGACCAGATCCTGCCATCAGCTCCACCAGAGCAGCTTTCCTGAAGCACATGGAATTAGCTGAGATTTACACGAGTATAACAGAATCAATTAACTTAGACCCCAGTTTTCAGATAGCTAATTGGAGATATATATGCAGCGATAAAAAATGTTAATTATTGTGGAATAATGTACTGCAGAGAAATGGTTTCTTCTTTCATTCATTATTTTTAGTTCCTTAGAGATCATTCCCTGGACTTTCTTTACCTTAATTACAGCTTTTCAAGGCTGGTGCAGTCAGCTCTAGAATTTATGTTTATCTATTCTTGTCCACTTATGTAGCATAATGTTGCATTTACACACTGAAACTTAGGGAACTCTGCTCTCACTGAGGTTATTTGGGTTATTTTACTTCCTGACACAGAATGTCCCTACAGTGGGGTTTGACTTTGTAGGATTTTTTTTCCTTTTGAAGATATATGATCTCTATTTAAAAAAAAAAAAAAAAAGGAAAAGAAAAGAACAATCTGTAAGAAAATCCATATGAATGGGACTATTTTTTTTGCTGTTTCGAGTCATGAATTGTAGCAAAGCAGACAACATGTTTTTTCAAGTCATTGTGAGGGATTGAATAAGTAAGGTTGAAAGGATAATGTCAAGAAATTGGTTTTCTTTAGAGCACATACCTGTGTGCATAAATATATGTATTTCTGTTCTATATAAAGTACCTATAGCTGTATAAAAGACTCTATTTTAGAAGCACTAAAAGCAGGCATTGGGCTCTCTTTTCCTGTAATTTCCCCAGCAGCAGTGAGGGTTTGACGGGAGGGCAGAGCTGGGTGTGAGCAGTGGTTCTGCTGTGCCTCGTTATTCACGGAGCCCTTCAGGAAAAATCATTCCAGCGCCAAGGAATCGTTTCTCCAGTTCGGGAGGCAGCAGATTATCTTTGATGTCGTGTTGGATGTCAGAGAATCTCCAGAGCTGGAAGGGACCCGTGAGAACCATCGAGGCCGAGCCCTGGCCCTGCACACCCCATGGGGTTAATGGGCTTTGGGGACTGTAGAGATCTTCAGGATCTCCTGGAATATCTCATAAGGGGCTGAGCTGACCCTCTCCAGCCTCAAAAAGGAAATAGTTGTGCATGGACCACGTGAATCCGAGGTGTAAATGTGATTCTCGTGCCCTTCAGGCCTTTTAAGCCAAATTGACCTGAATGCTGATGAGGAATTGGCCCTAAGGACACAAGAGCAGCGCAAATAGATCGGGGTGAGGCAGCAGGAAGAAACAAAGCAAAGGGAGACATTAAGAGGCAAAATCCGATCTGGGCTCCTCCAAGCCTGGCTCTCTGTGCCCTTCTAAAGCTGCAAATCTTGGGATCACGGTTCTTCAGAGCAATCCCAACCTTCAAAGGGGGATCCCAAACCCCAGTTTCTGAAAAATAGCACCCCTGACTTGGAAAGAAGCTGGGCCAGATGGAAAAGCCTGGCTTGTCGAGAATCGTGGTGGCATTTTCACAGATTTTTTTTCGAGAGTTCTGCTCCTTCCGGTCAGAAAAAAACTTGGATTGCTTTGAAAAACTCAGTGTTTCACAGACCCCCTGAGAAGACTGGCAATAAAGCCAGTGGGGCATGTTTCGTTAAAAAATAAATTAAATTTAATTAAAAAAAAAAAAAAAAGATAAAAAAGAGGCAATTGAGCACAGGAATGAGTTCAAACTAGGAGACCAAAGCTGTGCATGTTGTGAGACACTGAGGGACTCCTGGCAGCTCCACCTGAGAAACTCCTTGCTGCCCCAGACTTGGAATTCCCATTTCAGGGGAGAAAGCTGTGGTGCAGAATTACACAGAATTACACAGCCCAAAGAGCTTTCTTTTTCAGTCATGTCACTCATAACACCTTAGCGAATTTGCAAGCACCAGTTTAAAGGAATTATTTGGCACCAAAAGATGCTCAGTTTCCACTGGCCATTCCTCTTGAAGTGAATCCTTCTTTTTGCATGACACTCCTAGCATTTTATAGAATTTTTAGGAATTAAGAAGTTGCTTATAAATGGATTGTAATTTTTATTTACCTCCAGAAATTACTTCATCAATAATTAAAATATTGGGTGTGTAAAGCCTGTGCTACCTTTGTGGCTGGAGATATCAGTTCCTTCGCAGATATTACAATTCCAGTATTTCAGTTTGTTTGTTTGCTCAGGTTTAATAATCTCAATGATGGTTTTAAATATGTCAATATTTTGATTTTGGAGCTTGTAAGTTAAATTCTGCGTGGTGGGATGCTAAACACAAATAGCCGTGTACTTTTCAAGCAAATGAACTCTTATTTCAGCTGCTGAAGGTGGTTGGTTTGGGTTTTTTAAAGCAATAAAAACTGACTTGTTAATATAACCCGAGGTGGATTGACCAGGTGCTCTCCAAGCCTCTGTCTCACTTTCCCTTCTCAGCAAGATGAGGGAGAAAATATGACAAAAAAGAGCTGGTCAGTCTAGAGAATCCAGGGAGATCACTCATCAATTACCATACAGGCCAAACAGTTCAAACTGGGGACGACTAATTTAATTTATTGCCAATTAATAACAGAGCAGCACAGAGAGAAACAGCCAAAAAATGTAACATCGAACCTTGTTGTGTAAACCCGGTACAGACCTTAAAGTGGTGGAAAGAAAAGATTATGGGGCTTTTTTTCCACTCAATGAAATGGGGGATGATTTGGGGGCTTTTTTTTCCACATCTCATTCTTATTTTTTGCAGTTTTATCAGAGGCAAATAATTTGTTCCAAACTGTCAGTGAAAACAATGTTGACATCTTGGGTAGACAAGGAAAGGGACCAGAACAAGAGTTTGAGAAGCCCAAGGTGATGTAAGAACTGTGACTGCAACAGGAAGATAATGCAGGACTATTGCACAGCAGTGACTTCCTGTAATAAGGGAATTATTTCCTGTAATAAGGGAATTATTTCCTGTAATAAGGGAATAATTTTCTGTAATAGGGGAAATGTTTCCATGAGTCAGAAACCTTACACGTAGAATTGTCACAAATTATTAAACTTATTTTGGTGTAAGGTTTTGCAATGAGGGTGTGATGACCGTCTGACAACAGGAGAGACAGACTTTTTATGTCCTTTTCTTTTTTCTGTCTGTTGAGTAATAATACTATTTGGGGGAAAAAAAAGTATGACAGCACCAGGAAAATCAGAGTTCAAAGGCTGTTTTCTTTTTTCTCTCCTGAACATCTGACGAAGCCAAAGTGAATGTCATCATATTGTGTGGGTGACTATGCATCTCACCAGAAAAAAACCCTATTTTGAGTATGTTCAGCTAAGGGTTTCATAGTGATGGAGTCTCACAAACGCCACGTGAAAATGGGATGGTTATTAGAGAAGGGAATCCTGTGCCTTCCCAGGCTAAAAAGATATCACATACAGCTTTGAGCCAATATGAGAATATTATTGTTAGATTGGGGGGTTTTTTTAATATTTAAGGGGTTTATTGCCTTAAAAGGTGATGCTCAAGTAGTTTATTCAGGAATAGTGGGAATACATGGGCAGCCTTGCTATTGGCTTGGCCTGGAACTGGGAACAGCAGCAAAGAAAGGAGAGGAATCCCTTGAGTCCAAAAGTCCTGTGCTTTTGATTCCCACTACCACTCATCACTATGTGAGACTGACTGTGGTTTTACGAGGAAATGAGTTCAGATTAGGTGAAATTCTTCTGGTTTCTATTCAAGTGCAAAACAAAACCAAAATAAGTTTGCTAAGGGAGTGAAATTAATATAAATATGACAAGAATTTGGTGTAAAACCCAACGATGACAGATTACAGCCAATTCTTAAAAATACTCATGAACTCCAAGAGAAGATGCTGGAGTTGGAGTAAGTTGAATGGGTCTGACCACATAACTAAAATTCCTTAGTCAAAAAATGGTTTTTGAAGTTGTAATGCATTATTTTTTCCTCTCATGAGGTGATTGCAATTTTGGGGACTTCTCTTCCTCCTGCTCTAAGAAGGTTATTACTGCAAAAGCCAAAAAAAGTTCCAAAATCTACAACAGGTGGATTTGTCTTTGCCAAACATCTTCTGGAACCCACATTCCCCACTGGCTGTTCCTTGGAAGCTGCAACAGGGGTAAAGCATTGCAGAGCTGGAGAGAGAAATGGCTCTGGGGCTCTGCAGCATGCAGTTAAGATGAGAGAGAAGTTTCTGGAGCCCATCAAATCAAATGTCACCTCTCCTCGCTGCGGTGGCCCCGAGGCACAGGCAAGGCTTCTCTTTAAGGTCAGGGAGTTTGCTCAGCCCAGCTGCAGTGCCCTACACAGCGTGCACATTTTTAGAGAAAGAAGAGTGGTTTGATATTACACTGAGTTTTTCTGGCTGTGCTGTAAGGTTTTGCTGATTGTTCCGGGCAGTGGCATCCAAAATGCAAGGAGAAAATTAAATACCTCTCAACCCAAAGTCATAAGGCAATCCAGTTGTGAGAATTCCCTTGCAGAATTCTTAATATTTTCTCCTATAATTATGTCGGCTATGTTTTGAATGAGGCTGAAACTTCCAAGTAGGACATTTCCAAATCTACTCACTGCTTTAAAAATGCTGAAATGCACAGGAGAGGGTCATTAAGTTGTGATGCTTCTTTGCACAGGAAAAATAATTCAAAATAAAAATAATAATAAAACCGAAACAGAACAAGAAAAAAAAAATCCTACAAACCAGAATGAACCATGAGCGTAGTGAGGAACACAGCAAAATGGGCTGTTCATCCTCAGGTGGGTGACCTATTAGATGGCTCTAGATTGCCCTCCACAACTCCCTGACAGAAGCTGGAGCCACGTCAGGCTCTGCTCCCAGAGAACAAGGGACAGGACAAGAGGAAATGGCCTCAAGCTTCTCCAGGGAAGGTTTTGATTGGACATCAGGACAAAACTTTTTCCTGGCACAGGCTGCCTGGGGCAGTGGTGGAGTCACCATCCCTGAAAGTGTTCCAAAGACACGTGCATGTGGCATGTGGGGCCGTGGGTTAGTGGTGACCCTGGCCGTGGGGCTGGGTTGCCAGCTGGGCTCAGTCATCTCGGAGGTCTTCTCCAGTCATAATTCCATGATCCCATTACCACAGGACACGGACTCTTGCACCAATCAGAAGTGCACTTTGGTTACCTCACGCTACCCTGACCATTTGGCTCTTTGGGGCTGGGAGCTGAAGTTCAGTCTCAGCTCCTCTGGAGAGGAATAAACTTCCCAGTTTTTAGCAGACTTTCTTTGGAAGTCAGGAGAGTGAGTTGCTCCGAGGACAATCAACTCTAGTTAAATCCTCTGTCAGCAGCAAGCACTGCAATATTGTGCTTGGCTTTTCCAGTTAAGCAGATTGCAGCACTGATGGGAGATAATGTGATTATCTTGGTTACATATTTCTTAGCAATAGTGAAGCCAGAAAGAAATGGCAGGAGAGAACTGGATAATAAATGTAAATAATGGAAGAGCCTTAAATATAACGCATTCTTTAGATCAAATATTAATAATCACAAGTCTCCAACAATGAATAAATGTGCTTGTTATTAAGTCCATTTTCTAAATGAAGCTCCTTTTATTTGAGGATGCAGTCCACATTCCTCAGCTTTGATCAAACTTATCTCCTAGCAATTAAATTAACAGTGTCCTACTTTTTTGATTCTAAGCACTCCGAAACTTTTTTTATTACAAAGAGGTTTGTTGACATCATAGCTCATGGGACTGTTTGTCTTACTCAATTAGAGTAAAACAGGGCAGTTCTATCCACAGCAGAGGATTATTCTTTCTCCACAGAAATGTACTGAGGGTACATTCATCATTGCAGTATCATTAGACTAAGAGTAGGCTTTTCAAAAGTCTGTTTTTCAGTATCCCACTCCAGCTAAACCAAACAATTATCCATCATTTCCAAGTGAACAGACTGAGCTGTTTCTCCTGTTCTGTTCTCATGTTGCACCTTCCGCAACCAAACGCTTTGCATTCCCATCTTATAGAAAGTGGTTCTCCACGTGAGCCAGAAGATTAAATTGCTGAAGGCTCACAAAGTGCAGTTCCAGAGGAGTTTCAAGGAAATATTGGCTGTTATTGATACTGGTGTGGGTCTGGATTCTGGAGGTAGGGATAAGAAAATTCCATTGACCTCAGCTTTAGTAGTCTTACGATCTCAAGGGCGATGTCAGTGCGCTCTCCTGGAGCACACCTCAGAAATGTTCAAGAAATGCAACCTCCTTGTGGCCAAGCCCAAGGTGTTTCACCAATCCCAACACAAAGGTTTGAGCAGCAGGGCTGCCTGTGAGCAACTCTCCCTTTCAAATCCCGTTCCCGGCGAGCTCAGCTGTGCAGGAGGCGCGGCTCAGGGAGAAGGTGTCCCTTTGTGACCCTGCTGGGCCAGCAGCGGGACAAATGTGGTCACTCCTTCTTCACAGCTGGGTCAGGCTCGCACAGCGAGGCAGAATCACCTCACGTTTCCTGTCAGATGCCAAGAGGAAAGAACCACACGGATTTAGGCTGCCTCAGGTTCGTAGGCTGAGTTTTCCAGTGAAGAATCCCTGTGTTCCATGCCCTGGGTGCTACACTGGGATGGTTTCCCATGAAGCCACTCGTTAACTTCTCTCCCTCCTCAAGGATTCCCACTGCAGGAAAACAAGCTCCCTACTGTGTCTGTGAACTAATGCAGGCAGGTTAAATCCCTGGATTTTCTATGAGAACACAGTTCAGGGTGTCTGTGGCCTGAGGAGGAGCAAACGGGTCCAAAAAGGAAAAATGAATTAATGAGACTTTCAAATGACATCATCATAAAAATCCAGCAATTACAGGGATGTCTCTGCAGCCATCCCAGGCCTCTGAGGATTGTTTGCTTGAGTAAATTGTACTTTCCCGTGGCTTTTTTACCTGGAACAAAGGAAAGCCCTAACAGGACACAAAGCCAGAGACTCACCCATTAACACTGGACGAAGGAAATCACAAAAGATAAAAAGTAACAGGGAAAAACCCAACAACTAAGCGCAGTTTTACTTCTTTCACCTAACTAATCTATTTCTTATCTTATTGCTGTGTTATCACTTCATTATCAGCCTCTTCCCTTCTGATGGCACTGGAGGTGCCACCTTTGGGGACCAGGGCGTTGTCCTGACCAGCAGCCCCTGCTCCTGTGGGATGCACACCAGGCTGGTTGGATCTCTGGGCACTGCCTGAGGGTTGCTCTCTGTTTTAAAGATCCCACCCGTGATTTTCTGGAGCCCACAAGGGAGAGAAGGGAAATAGCAATGTCTTCAGGAGCTTCCCATTATGGAAGCATTAAGGTCAACTCACCTTTCCTTGACAGAGCATGAAATTGCTGTTCACTAGGAATTAGAAATCAGTAGAACCTTAATGAAGGATTAATTTTCTTCTTATTAAAAGCATCTCAATTTTCTTTTTTTTAATCTTCCCTATGTCTGTTACTTGCTTAATAAAAAATTGATATTTTGAGCAACATGTCTAATAATACTTTTGTGGATGTTCAGACGAATTTAACAGGACTCGAAACAGAGTGAAAACTAATTGGTTCTATGCAGAGACAATGTTATTTTTCAAAAGCATTTAAAAAAAAAAAGAAAAGAAAAAAGAGACCATTTAGAGTAACAGTCATGTCTCATTTGTGCCTTTGAAAACCTCTCCCCAAAACCCTGAAGTGCCATTTTAACAAACTGCGGGATGTAATTCAGGACCAAAAAAAAGCCTTGTGTTGGGTATTGCAGGAATCTTGACATTTCTCTAGGAAAATAATTAGCCTGGAAATACTTCTGATATCAGAGTGCTATTAATTGCCTCCCAGGGGTGGGGTCAGCTGCAGTGGGAGAGGGGGAGGGTAGAGCAGAGGAACAGCTCCTTCCTCAGAGCCACTGATTCCCTGCCCTTCCTGCTGGGCCTGTGCCACTCCTGGGCCCACGGATCAGGTGGATAATCCCACAGTCCTTAGCACAAACACATCTTTGGGGATTTTTTCCCTGTTTTGCTTCAAACAGGTTTTTTTTTTCATTTTGATAATTTTCCATGGCACGAGGAGGCGCATGAACTCATCTCTTTTTATGGATTGGGAAAAGTTCTGAAGGCTTTTTGGTTTTTTTTTATCCTCACCTTTTCTATTTCAGACACGGAGCTACCATGAGCAGCTCTCTCACTTGTCACAGCCCAGTCTCTTTGAAAGTGGACTCACACTCGCCTTTTTGAGCTAAACAGCAGCTGAATGCAGCCATTTCACAAAACAGCAAAACATGGGGACTGCAGAAGTGTTCCTATTTAATAGCTAAATCCCATAAATTTCTTATACTAAAATATTGCTGAAAAATATTTCTGAAATCTCAGCCAAAGGCACAGAAAATGAGGGCACTGAAAAATGGATCTTTCATGTTGAAAAATCAGATTTCTTTTTAAACTACACAGACTATTAGACTGATTTCTCTCTTTCAAAATATTAGCAATTGATACCCCTCTAGAATCATAATTTTTAAATCTGCAATTGATTCAGGAGACTTATGAACTTTTCCACTCAAATTATTATTTTAAATAATAAGAAGAAATTTAGATTGGATGTTGGGAAGAAACTCTTCCCTGGGAGGGTGGGGAGGCCCTGGCCCAGGTTGCTGCCCCATCCCTGGAAGCGCCCAAGGCAGGGAGTGGAACTGGGTGATCCAACCCAAGGCATTCTGGAATTCTGTGATTCTATGACACAGTTTGTCTCGGCATTCTCTCTTTTCCATATTCTTTATTGTGATGTTCATAATTACATAACAGTATCCATTAATCCTTTTAATAGAAAATAGAAAATGTATTTTTAAGCAGTTCTACACTATTTGCAGATAGGTCTGTGCTTTAATAGAAGATTATAGTAATTATACTTTCCATCACATTGACTTCATTGGTTCTTCTTTAGTTTGATGTATCCATCATTATCAAAAAGCTGCTGGTGGGCCCTGGCCCATCACTGTGTAATCTTTCAAAAATTAAATCAACCGTCTTAACAAAGGGAAAAAGTAGTATTGTTTACTTGGGGTTTCTTTTACTATACTACAAGAAAATGAGTCTTGAAAAGGGCATTATTTGGTAAAATCAAATGAAGAGTTGTTATGTTGGTTCTATTATGCACTAACTTGAGCACACAAGTGATTGTCAAGTGATGCAAGACTTGAGAATTCCAGGTGTATTTTGGCAATATTTATTCCTTTTCTATGTCACAGCTGTTTGTTTCAGCCTTCTGTCCAGGAGCTCCTGAATAACTTTAAAAATCTTTTACTTTTTGTGCTTTAATTTCTCCTCTTTTTTTCTTTTTTAATAGAACTACCTGCAGTCATCCATTCCTTAATGACTTTGTTACAAAGATACAGCTTCAATATCAGAAAAAAAGGAAAGCAATGAGTGAATTATTTGACTTGTAAATCAGCAGAAGAAATTAAATTTCACCCTGTAATTCAGTCGCAAATGCAACACTCAGTTTCGCGTGTGCTAAAATCCTTATTAGCATTCTGGAAGAAAGAACATGATGCTTTGAATTTTGAGCAACACAATTTTTTTTTTTAAAAAATATTTTTAAATTCTTGGGCAATGATGGAATTGCATTGAGGATGTGAAAGCAGTTACAGGGAAACAAGGAGCAGAGGAATTATTCCGTGTTTACTGAGTGTTTGGGAAATCAGGATGTTGTGTGCAATCTGTACCAGATGGGTCTTATCTGTATTACTCTGTGCTTTAGAAATTAGCACATTTATATTTACTTAATAATTTCATGGCAAATGACTGTGCCATGACAGTGTTAGCAAATGGTCCACTCAGCACGGACCACTGGGGCCAGCTACACTATTGCAGGACACATATTAGGCTTTGGGATAAATTATATTAATTATTGCTTAACTGATTTCTGATTTGTAAATTCAAGTGCCTGCTTTGGCTAAATAACCTCCCATCAGGCTTTAGTGAGGATTGCTGCCAGAGAATTTTCTGGGAGCTTCACAAAATCCCAGAAACACAGAATCATTAAGGTTGGAAAACACCTCTGAGATCACGAAGTCCAAGCTGTGCCTGATCCCCACCTTGTCCCCAGCCCAGAGCGCTGAGTGCCACATCCAGGCCTTCCTTGGACACCTCCAGGGATGGGGACTCCAAACCTCCCTGGGCAGCCCCTTGCAGTGCCTGACCACCCTTTCCAGGAAGAAATTCCTCCTGAACCTGCTCTGGTGCATGTCCTGGACGTGCATTATAAATACTGACTTGTCTCCTCTCCTGGGCTCTTGGGTCACTGTGTTTATTGTCACTGGACCTGCTCTGCTGCCTCGAGCTTGGTGGCACTGTGCATTCAGACAAGAACCAACACTGACTGCTTCTCTTGCTGCTTGTTGACAGATTCAAACAGGAATCCGGAGTTGGACTCGCCCACACTCCCACAGCACGACCAACTCGTGTCTCACGGGACCGGTGCTGGAATGACAACATCCTTAATCCATGATCTGGTAGCAAAATAGCTGGAAACAAAATCATTGCAGCTACCGCTTAATTGAACAGCTTATTTAAAAACATCAGTTCCCTGCTCTTCTACTGATAATACTGATGCAGTTTTGACAGAAGCCAAATAGCTGAATATCCTGACATCCAACATTTAAGAGCATTCCAAAGGTGAACAGTGGTAAGGACAAGTGACCAGCTCCTTTGGGACTGTGTGCTTGGAGCTCTGTGGAGAAACTTGGAAAAGCTTGGCATCACCGAAAAAGTTATTTTTCCCATCAAAGAGTGACTTCAGAATGAGCTGAAGCTGTCATGTCTTTCATTGCATGTAGAAATGACAATGAAAGTGGAGTTAAATGTTCAGCATTTTCCCCCTCTATATTGGCCAAAAAATATTGCCAATAATTGGCTTTGAACGTGCCCAGTCCTAGCGAGATGTTAGCCAGGTTTGGGGGGGAGATTTGTGATTTTTTTTTCATTTTGTTGTGCCAACACTGTATGACCATGTCCTCCATCTCACAGACATTAGACAAAAGTTTAGCTTGAGAGAGACCTCAGGGTCTGATGAAGTCCAAGCTCCTGGTTAACTATTTCTCGATGCAATTTGGGTTGGAAAGGACCTGCAAAGATCATCCAGTCCAATCCCCTGCCATGGGGACCTAGACCAGGTTGCTCCAAGTCACATCCAGATTGACCCTGAACGTTCCCAAGGATGGGGTATCCACATCTTCCCTTGGCAGCCAGTTCCAGTGTCTCACACGCTCTCCGCCTTCTTCCTGCTGTCCAATTTAAATCTCCCCTCTCTCATCTGAAAGCCAAGGGGAGGCAGAATTCTCCTTCTCATCGCTGCGGGAATTCCCTGAAATGTAAAATGCAAGCTCAGTACCTGACACAGAAAGTGTGTCTTCACTGTTTCTTCATCTGATAGCAGAACAATGCCTTTGTGAACTGCACAATTTTGGAAATTGGACAGCTTGCCATCATAATTTTCCACTCTCAGTTAAACTGGCTTAAAATTGTTTTCTACCAGATTTACCATACTTCTGCTGATTGTCCTTACACAAAGAATTAGCAAGCATCCTTCACAGCTTTCATAAACAAAGAGCAAACCCTAATCCTGGAAAATATGCAGTATTATATAACTTTTTGTTTTTTTGAAAGAAATCTTGGTGATGTAAGCACCCACATACCAAGGAGAACTGTGCTATTCCAGAGTCCCATGTCCCTCTTTAATCCCAACCTTCCTGCTGACTGAATGCAGTGGTCTAGGTGAGGAATGCCCCTTCAATCTGTGGATGCTCAAATTAAAAAGAAAAAATAACAAGCTGGCACTGGAGGGCATTTCCCTCCCATGCAGTGAAAGGTGGCAGATAAAACAAATCATTGATTTGAAGGTCATCGATGTATCTGCCCATTTTTCACCAGCACGGTGCATATGTGAGCAGGAAATCCAAATGACATCATCAGCAAAGCTTGAGTTTAATTTATTCATTGCTTCTTCCACCAAAGGTTCTTGGTAATAAATGAGCAATTGCATATGTCTTCTTGTATATATCAGTTGTATACGGCCATCAGCTATAAATTAGCTGGATGCCTGACCTGAATATTTAAAAACTAAGTGGAAAATGAGACATAATCTCTCACAACTTGCTCTTACACTTTCTCCACTGTCAGCCTACACCTGCTGTTCCTTAGTTTTTTGGCTACACTTCCCACAGAAATCCTATCCAGGCAGAGGACAGGGTGGGGAGGAGGGGAAGTGTGAGAAAGAGCTCTGTGGGTACCAGGTGAGAAAAGCAGGAAAGGAGGAGGGGCTGCAGTGTCCTGGAGAAAGGATTCCTGCAGGCTGGGGAGGCCACCTAGAATCAGTTCAGGCTGGAAAAGCCCTCCGAGATCAAATCCAACTGACAACCTGGGGAAAAGTGTGAGGAGGAAGGGAGGGCAGAAGGGAGCTGTTGTGGACTGATCATAACCCCCATTCCCCCCCGGTACTGCTTGGGATAGGGAAGAGTCAGGAGTGAAGGAGTGAAGTTGAGCCTGACTAAAGGGTTGTGGGGAAGGTTCCATTTTAATTTTGTCCTCATTGCTACCCAAACCTATTTTAATTTATAATTAGATGATTAATTAATTATATAAATAATATAAATTAATTAACTGTAGCAATTAATTAATGTATAATTTAATAATTATTATTAATGAATAGATAATTTAATAAGATTCAGCCCAAGCTGAATCTGTTTTGCCTGTGATGGTAATTGGTAAGTGATTTTAATATCTTGATCTCAACCAGGAGCATTCACATCCCAGTTCTTCCCTATTCCTTCTCCCTGTTTTTGTCCTCTTGTCCCAGGATCCTGTGATCCACTTGAGACCAACAGCACAGACCTGAGGGAGCAGGACTCACTCCCACTGGAAGTGAGTGGCTTCCCAAGCCACAGACGCTTACCCCTGTGACAGCCAAATCCCAAGCCGTGCCCCAGGTGCTTTGTGTTCCTTTCCCCAGTCTCTGATTGTTTCGTCCCACTGGAAACCACCGAGCTGCTGAAGATGCTGTGGTCCTGAGGAACGCTGAGCCCAGTCTGGGTTGTCACAGTTCTTTGAATTAACTGGAATTCAGCGTGTTAAACATTAAACACCCTTTGAAACCCACGACTGTGTTTTAACTGAGAAAATTTAAACCGTGTGAGTTTTTCAGTCCTGGAATATGAACCCAGAAGAGGCTCTGAGGCTTCATCTGCTTCACCATAAGGCACCTCAAGCCTTTCCTATGATGAGGGCCTGTCATTTGCTGTTCTTCAATCTGCCTTTGGCTTCCAGCTCTGGTAACATTAGTCAATCATTTTTTTGGCAATGCTATTTCAAAGTCTCTACGGAAATATTGTCCCCTCTTTGTTCTCACCCTGTGGTTTTTGTGCTCTGCCCATCCTGACACCGTTGCTGTGGTGTGGTCCTATGAGAAGAATGAGTTGCCTGAAAATCACCCCGTAGTTTTTCCTGCTTTCCTTATCCCCTGGATTGCTAGAAATTCCCTTTTTTGCCCTTCCCAATGAAGAAGCTTTCAGGAGCTGAGGTGTGCCATCATCTTTGCTCACTGCTGAGAAAGCCTGGTGCGGGTAGGGTAGTTTCCTTTAGGATCCTGGTCGTGCCATATCCCAGCAGAGCCCTGGAATTTTCCCAGGCAGCCCATTGCAACCTCTCACTAACTCATCACTTTGAGCTTTCCCACACTTTTTCCCCCCTCGTTATGTCTTGTCCTGTTTGGTTTGTCCCGGCTCGTGACAGAAATAGAAAACAACTTTTTCATTTCTATTCAGAACGGCAATGGACAGAAAGCAACTTTGTGTTTTCAGTGGAACATCACTTTTGACACCTAAAAAACTGACAAATACCTTCAAAACTTACCATGAAATGTGGCCTCTGGCAAAGTGATAACCTACTTTCTGTCTTCCACTTGGATTTTAGTACCTCCAGCATTAGAAGAACCAGAGATAAAGAATTTCAGAATTTTGTAGTGGCATAAATAAGATCCAAAACTGGCCAAGCTCACGATGGTAAAATGAGAACTATCAGAAACATATTGTTTAAAATACTTTAATAATACACTATTTCTTATTCTCTTTATATCCTAATTATAGAAAATGTCACAAATAATATGACCTCATGTACAGTTACCTGGTAGATACCGATGTTTTTATACCATCATTGTTCTCTTGATACTGCCAGCACATTCTGATAACACATTGACCTAATTAATTTCATCGATTAACCTAAACCCAGAGCTTCCCTTTCAAGGAAGCACTTTAACACTCCCTGGGGGTGCTCAAGGAATGACTTGGTCGTGGCACTCAGTGCTGTGGTTTGGCTGGGGTGGTGGTGAGGGGGCAAAGGTTGGATTCGATGATCTTGGAGGCCTTTTCCAACCTTCACGATTCTGTGGTTCTGTTCTATATAAAAAAAATTCCTTTCTTAACAAAGAAAAAGTACTGAATATGTGGTTAAATCTCGCTGAGGGTGATTGAATGCATGGCACACAAGTGAATGTTGCAAGGTTACTTCTGTGGCTGTAGCTTATCTTCCGACACTGAGCGGTTCAGAGTGGAATTTCCAATGGCTGGTTAATACAGCCCCAAAATCCGGGATAACTATTTTGACCTTAATTTGATGAAATTAAATCCTGACCCTTCATTTGTAGCTTCGATAAGAAGTGATGAAGAGCACAGGGACAAATTAAATTTGAGCCTTTGGGGCAAAATTAATAAAACTGAAATTTATATCCTCCCTGGGGAAGTTGTCTTTTTTATCCCTCTGCCAATCCAGACTCCTAAATCTTTCTCTGATTGAGGCAAAACCTTCATCTGGAGTTTTTATGGGGTAGAAAAAAGAGAATGGGAATTTCATATTTAGAAATTATATTAGAGAGTAAACTGACTTTAGATTCACACATTTTCTGATTTATAAAGCATATTATTCTCTGTATTATTGAATTTCACAGGAAAAGAAAACATTCTGAGTTAGTATAGTCATTCCCTCTCTGAGAATAATGTTGCAGAGTTCAATATGCACATCTTTCTTAAACCTTCACAATAATAAACCAAAGGCTTTCCTCATTTCCCAGTTCTTGGTTGTATTGGCTTTTTGTTTGGTGTTTTTTAATACAGTTTCAGAATTTCTCATGGTGTGATATTCACAGGGAACATAAACTGATATTGCCCTGCGACTTGAACTGCAAAAATGTACCAAATAACTGCAAATCTCATTCCGAGTTTGCTAATATATTTTATTGACTCCCAGAAAATAGACTTATCCTAGGAAATAAATTTCCCTCCCAGTCCAAAAGACAAAGCCTCCTATTTGATGTAATGCCATAGCATTTATACAGAGGAGGGTAAGAAATCCATACAGCAAACCAGGGAAAAGGGTGCCCAGTTTTTCAAGAGAAGGCCTGTGAGTTGTTTTATTTTTAACTTTCACGGGCTGAGGCTGGCAAGGGAAAGGAGAGGCAGCAGACCTTGCTGGTTGAGGTCACTCAGAGCTCTTCAGCTCCTTTTGTACAGAAGAAAGAACATGAGGTTTGGCTCTGGAGAAGTGACACTGAGAATTAAAAATTCTTAGAGCCCCTGCCCGAATGTGAGAGAGGAGAGAAATGGGCTCTCTGCTCTCTTTCCGTGTTGCTGCCAAGTAACTGAGTGGTGCTTGACTATTCCTTCTTCCTGCCTGGAAAGGCCATTTTCTAGGATCATTCTGGTACCCTGTAACCTGTAACCTGCAGAGGATTGTCTGGACTTCTGTGTGGAAGCTCTCAGGACTCTCACCTCGGCAGGGAAGATCAATTCAATATTGAGCACGGTGGCAACACGAATTAAGAGCCGCGTGACAAAGGAATCACAACCGTGGGATCAATATTCGTTTGTTATTTATCTCCTCACCCCTAAGCAGCTCCTGAGAAATACCTTAAGTTTCAAAAGCTTCCGTGGGTTTTTGTCAGTGATTGAACACAAATATGCTCACGTGCTCTGAAGGTTTAATATAAATGCCTTTGAAGTCACTTGTAAAACTTCAGTCCATTGTGGTGAGTATTGGTCAGCTGTTAATGCATCCATATAATGCACCCATATAATGCACCCATATAACGCACCCACAGCAGACATGATTTGCACTCTGTAATGTAGAAGTGTGTAACTGAGGGAGTTTCATCAATTAATGATTCTCTACCGTGGACAATTATGTGCTTGCATTTTTTTTTTTAATTTTTGAAAGAGAGGTGGAAGATTTATCTGTCCATTTAATTAGAATAAAGTTTATTTGGTTCCCAGATTGCTATTTCTTGCTCATCCATATTGAACCTATTGCCCATCTTCATCCATTTGATCGGGAAAAATGCCCTCACTGGAAATGCAGCTTATTGCCAGATGTGATGGGATTGCCAGTTGAGAAAATTAAGCTTAAAAGAACATGGAATTTTAAACCCAGTAGTCTAGTTAAAGATACAGTGAATGGCATGAAGAGAAAGAGAAAATATTCAACTATTTATTCTGTAACAAATAAAACAATAAAACTCTTTTCAGTCTAGATTTTTTTTTTCTAACTATGAGAACTGAATTAATATTTTGGGGACAAAAATAAGGATACAAGCAGAAGATGGATTTACAAAGCAAATGTACATGGTCTCCTACACTTGGCATTCACTTTCACTGGCTCTCACTGCCTTTGCTCTCTGGCTCGTGAGCATTTGCATCTCACTTCTCTGAAAGTATGGATAGAATAACTTAAAAACTTCCTATGGGCTTTCTTTTTCATGTTCTTTTAAATTGTACATTCCCATGTAGATGTGTATATATGTGTGTGTGTGCATGTGCATATATATGTTTATATAGCTACATATATATATTTATATAGCTACATATATATATTTATATAGCTACATATATATATGTACATATATATATATATGAAAAACCCCAACAATTCCCTCGAATCTGTTATTTACTAGGAGTTCACAGGACATGGCATCTCATCTTCAGCTTCACAACACATTTTGCTTTGCCAAGAGCTTTCAATGTGCTTCCTGTCTAAGTACCAGAACCCTTTTTGGCAGTAGAAATGGGGATGAAACACTGAAATGGTCGTGGCATATGATAATCCTCCAACTGTTCACAAAGATATTTGCAGAGCAGCTCCTGCTGAAGTAACAGCTCAGGATGGCAAAGCTGTAGGATGCATGGATGCAGCAGCAGCTAATGATGAGTGGGAATGGTCAGACTGTATTTGGGATGGATAAAGGTGTCAACAATGCAGTCATTCACTTTCCCAAATTATACCTTCTTTTCCAAACCCTCATTAATAGGAAAGGGGGCAGAAAACTGGACAAGAAAATGAAAATGTGAGGTGAAGGGTTGTTTATAATCTGTGGCGTCCAATCATTCAAATTCAAAGCCCCGCCTACACAAATACTTGAGGAATGCAATCCATGGAAGGCCCAAGCCACACACATTAAGTGGGGTCTTTTGCTCATGAAGTTTTCTTTAAGGGACATTAGAATTCATATTTGTACAAGCAATGTCTGCTTGAACAAGGTAATGTCCTTATTTGCTGTTGCCACCCATTTTTTATAGGAAATCCGAGTTATTCAGTCAAAACAGCAACAAACACCTCTGACCAATGGTGACCGATTGCATTTGCAGTGTAGCAAACAGGTGAAATGAGGAGTTTATGAGAGACCCGTGGGTGAAAGTTGTCTTTGACATATCATTTGCAATCAGCGAATTTTGCTTTTTTTTGAACACTTGGTTTCTGAAACCCAAAGTGGGTATTTGAAGAAAGTGAAGACTTGATTATTTTTTTGTTAGGTTTTGTAATTTGACTTGGGAAATATTAAGCATATTGATTATTTAATGGCATATGATCTCTACTAAGCATCTAAACAGAGATATTTTCCATCCCAGATGGAAATGGATGCCTACACCTATTCCCTATACCATAAGATTTAAGTAGGCTTAAAACTTACATCAACTTTCAGAGTAAATTTTCCATATACAGTTTCTATCAAGGTTGCTCTCCTCATTCCAAAGAACTTTGACTATTAAAATTTTCCAGCAGGTAAAGCCTAATTAAGCTGTTATTCACCTAGATAAATATCTCCTGGATAAATAATAAACCGTGTTGAAATGTGCTTTCTTTTTAAATTGAAAGAGTAGGTGTTAGAGTCATATTAATAATAACAGCATTGCTTTCCATGCAGCCTGAATTCTCCCCTCGTTCCTGGGGCTCCATAACTAAGCAGCTGGCTGAAGCCACAAGAGACTTTTTATCTGTTTGGGAAGATTTTGCACTTGTCAGGGTGTCCTGTAAAATGTCTGCACTGCACAGTATTTGCTCTCTGCATTTTACGTTTAAATGTCTCTGCTAAAAGGTGTGATCACACTTGCAATTATATTCTCTGCCTCTCTGAGCACACCTGCCCTGCCAACCTTTTGAAATGTCACACTCTGAAAGGAGGAATGCAGAACATTTAGGAGGAGTCCTTTGTTATGAGACCGTACGCATTTGTTATTGGAAATATTAGAATGTGGGGTTTTTTTCCTCCGGCTTTAAAATGATGAAATAATTCATATCTCCATAGCCACCAGTAGTAGGAACGTCTCCTCTCAGACAAGGAGCCCAAACTGTGACTAACAAAATGAGCAACACTAGGATTAATTTTTAGAGTGTCAAAAAATTGCAAGGAAATAATTGGTCTTACTCACATCCATTAAGATCTTTTCTCCAACTTTAGTGATTGTGGTCTTCTGAAAGCCACCGTGTGGGATCCCTTGAATGCATAACATTTAGGGGCCATGAGGAGTGGGGAGCTTTCTGCCCTTGGGATTTCTGGGACCTGCTAAACAGACCACATTTTCAGTACCTTTATGGATTGCTACAACATGGGCACATGAGCTCTGCCTCTTTAAAGCGATGAATTTTGTTATTTTGACATTTTATGCCTTAGCCATGTCCCTTTATACAGCCAAAACTCTCCAGCAAAGAGGCTGGAGAAGGGAAACCTGCAAAGACTTGCTTTAAAATATGTTATTTTCTGTTGGCATTTCTTAACCAAGCCCAGAACTTACACGGACAGGTTTTCTTTACCCTTTTAAAGTGCTCGTTAAATGGAAAGCACAATTACAGCTGATTATTTACAACCATTAGCACCAGTTCGTCTCAGCTTTCTCATGGTCTCATTAGGCTCCCTGAATTCCTTGCAGCTCCAGATAATAACATATATAAAAGATATTTGTTCATTAAAATGCTATCTTCATTAGTCTTTATTCAAAGAGTTTCATGTATTTGAAGGGAGCTGTCAGCTGTGCCAACCGTACAGATTCTGTTATCTCCTTTTCCCCTGTTTCTAACAAAGTTTAAAACAGAACACACTGAACACAGAACAAGTTGGAAGACTGAAGTGAGTTTATTCTATTTTGTGCATTTTATCTGGAGTTTTAAGCAAGTGTTATACAGACAATAAAATTCAATACAACCATGATCACATTAGATGCTGTCAAAGGAACCGAATCTATCTGAATAAATGGAATTTCTGTCATCCACCTGCGCTCCAATATTACCATTGGATGGAATATTTGGTAACAGAAAAGGTAACCTTATGCCAAACTACAGCCTAACCTCAGCAAAAATAGGGATCTTTTTAGGGATCTGGGTGAGATAATTGTCATATTGGGACATAACCCATCAGAACAATGCTTGATTATTTGCTTCAGCCTAATACTAATACTACTAATAACTCTAATAATGTTAATACATACAACAGCTACTAATTGTAAAAGAAATACAGGTGTGAAGCAGAAAGAAAAACCCGTTTGGGGCATTGAGAAATGTCTGTGGAATTTGCTTTATCTGGATATAACATTGAAAAATATTTTTACATTTTGGAGAGGGAAAATGCAGTTATATTGAAGAAGTGGGTGGAAAAGGAATCGTCAGCAAGTGCCTTTAATGACCTCAGGAGGATAACAGGATGTCAAACACAAGAAAATATGATAGTTTTGCTCTCATGAGGCTATTTGTGACTGCAGAAATAGTTCTTTATGTTGCAATTGTTGTAGAAGGGAAATCATTACAGAGTTTAATGCAGCACAGGTACAGAGAAGGTGCCATGTGAAAAGCTGCCGCTTGCAATTACCTGCTCCATAAAAGCACCGGCCCACGTTCCTTGCCCTTGCCAGTCTGAAGCAGCTGGAGCAGAAATAAGGCAAAAATACAATAGGGGATATACTTTTTATACATTCCATGTGCTTTTATAGTATTTGTGTGTGCATATTTTATTTACCTTCATAGACACCTCTACATGTCACACACAGACACACAGACACACCTTCTGTGAAAGAAAACTTTTGATAAAAGCATCTTCTCCCTGAGAACCGACCGAAGGCTGAACTCCTGATAACATCTTCCTGATACATTGTGTAGCAGGGGAGAAATGTCATTATTTGCCCATAGGCCATTTGGAATTGGCTGAATTCATCACAACACCCCTTGCTAGCAATATTTGTAAACATTCAGCTTGCTTCTAGTATAAAACAAGCAAGTGTATAGTTTACATTTAGAGTGCACTGTAAATCATTTCAATTATCTAAACTATCATAGAATCTGGGGGCTTGGTTCTGACCTGCCAGATTCATGATAACTGGCTCTGGATTGACCAGTTTTGTCACCTCCAAGACAGAGATTTCTCATCAGAAATTGCACCGTATTCATTGCCAGAGACTAAGCCAGATTGGCAAAACCCGTTTTAAATTCTATTTCTGTTTCAGATGAAGTTCATAAATGTCTTTGAAGGAAAATTTCTATGGCACTTGCTGGAATATGACAGGGAAACTTGTCTCTGTTAAAGGTTTATAACTATACAGAGAATCTTTTCTGGACAGAAAGATTACTTGGGAGGAAGATAAGAAGGAGGCACTGCTCAGTTGTAATAACACCACCACTGTGTTTTCCTTATTTATTCTTCCTTTGCACAAGTTATTCCAATTCTGCTTTGCTTGCAGCAAGTACTGGAGCATCTGCTCTTTCTCCTGCCTTGCATTATTTGTTTGCTGCTCTAAAATGTTTCCTGATACTTCAAAATCAACGTGTTATTTTTTCCTAAAGATAAAAGATAAAAATATTTTACTGTCAGTTGGTCCTGTTCCTTAACCTGTCCATCCCTTACCACTTCTTTCACTTCATTTCACATTTTATTCTCAATATCCCTACTAAATTTCAGCAGGAGACAAAAAATAACTCCCGTCGTTAGTCTTACTGCCTCGTGCTGATTTCCTGTTCCACTCATCTCGTGTGCACCAGCCAGGCTTTTAGCAGGAACCTCGGAATGGAAGGATTTCCTGCTTTGTATCCATTAGTGACACTGTCATCACCAGTAATTCTCTGTAGAAACTCAAGGACTTCACTTTTCGGAGCTGCACACACTTTGCTGCTGTCGGATGAGTTTCCATCCACGACGGAGCGAAGGCCGGGGAGAGACATTTGCAGTTCGGTGTCTGAAGGATGGGTTCAATTTCACAGAGCTCCTGTCATAACCGGTGGCCGCTTGGATAGACCTCATGGACGTGGAAAATGAATGGCTCTTTCCTCGCCTCTGTTTTCCCAGCAGGACAGAGGAGCAGCTCATTGCAGAGGCAGAGTGGAAAGGTCACTCGTGCTGCATTTGCTGGCGGGAGAAGCGCTGTCAGCACTGAGATTTATCTCTGGCACTGCCATCGCCCTGAAGGTCGGCGGCGCCAGCTCCAGCCTGACAGCGCGACTCCAAACCTCGGTGTGGTTGTCCTTTCCTCAATCTCCTCACCAGGAGCACAGAGCTGATTATGTCTCGTGAGCTGAGGGCAAGAGGCAGATGTTTGGGCTGCTCTGCTGTGTGCTTAATCCAAGTTCACTGAGAGTGCAGCCTCTTCTCGCTCCTTTCAATGAGCCCCTGACTCATCTTTCTGTTCAGCTGAGCTCCTTCCCTCTGAGTTGTGCTACTTGGGACCGCTGGGAGATCACAGAATCATGGAACCATGGAATAAGCAGGCTTGGAAGGAACCTCACAGATCAGTCGTGCGCTGTTGCAGGGCCTGTACATTCAGCACTACCTTGTGGTAAACCTTTGCCTCTTGTATCCTGTTCTTCAGAGAGGAAACGGGCAGGCCGTGAAAGGCATTATGCCTTGGGATAAGCATGTTATGCTGGAGGACATGAAAAAATTGCTTTCTATTCAATTCTTACTTCTCTCCAATTCTGCAGTAGCCACTAACATCTCCATACAGGTCAACGAGGGGTCCCTGCTAGGAGTGATCTTATGGGAGGAAATTTGGGTTGCAGCCAGCAGCTGATCCTGAGAAAATATGGGTAGAGGCTTTGTTATAAAGCATCATCAAAACTGACTGCACTGGCCTGAAAAGGAGGCTTTTGTTGCTGTTGTCAGTTTTCAGCTGCACAACACATGGCTGGGTAACACTATAGGAAAATCTGCATACTTGAATATTTGTGTTGGTGTTAGAAACACGTGTAAGTGCTGTTGCCATAGAATCCCACGATGGTCTGGGTTGGGAGGGACCTTAAAGCCCATCCAGTGCCACCCCTGCCATGGGCAGGGACACCTTCCTTGGGTGTCCAAGGAAGGACACCCCTGCCACCATGGGCAGGCTGCTCCAAGCCCCATCCAGCCTGGCCTTGGACACTTCCAGGGATGGGGCAGCCACAGCTTCTCTGGGCACCCTGTGCCAGGGCCTCCCCACCCTCACAGGGAAGGATTTCTTCCCAATATCTCATCTACCCCACTCTCTTTCTGTTTGAAGCCATTCCTTCTTGTCCTGGCACTCCATGCCTTTTTCCAAACTCCCTCTCCAGCTCTCTTGGAGCCCCTTCAGGTACTTCTCTTCTCCAACCTCAGGCAGCTTTCCAAGCCTTGGAGTGTTTGTTAAACTGGGAGGAAAACACAGATTCCAGATCTGGAGAGAATGTCCCAAGGTATAGAACAGCAATAGATGCTCACCTTGGGATTTTTGTTTTGCAGAAACAGCCCCTGATTGCCAGTTTGGCTGGATCTGGGCTCCTGTGGCACTCCTATGGCACTATGGTGGCAGTGAGGACCAGCCTGGCTATTTTTCAAGTCATGGAACTAGTGCTGATTTCAGCTTACACCCAAACTCACCTTTCTGCAATCATAAATCTTGGATCAATTTTAATGATTCCGGTAAATTGGTTAATCATTTTCTGACAGGAAAATTGACTGCTCCCTTTTATTATTCCAGCATGTCCTCACTCCAGCTATTGCCACATATCATGCATAATTTTCTCCAGTATTTTCTACAACTTCTTAGATATGAAATATTTAAGGCTTTTTTAAAGTATCATATCAAAGTATCACAGAATTATTTCTGTTGGAAAAGGCTTTTAAAATCAGAGAGTCCAACTGTTAACCTAATAGTGCCTGGTCCACGACCTAAACCATGTGTGATACTCCATTAGAAATATTTTAAAATACATCCTGTTCCAGTTATAATGCAGTTTGCAAGCGTTCTACAGGGGTAAGGACGTTGCACCATGTGCAGTGTGTGGAAAAGCTGATTAAATCTCCAAGGAACACAATTTTACTGTATGATTTCATGTGAAAAAATAATTTTTTTAAGGAATTCAATCATCAATTAATTGTGTAGTTTACTGCATGACTCCCTGACCTTTTCCTTCTAAAGTTCAGTCTAAAATGAGCCTAAATACCATGACTGAATAGTTCATCTGCTAACTGGTTTCTTGAGAGCTCCACAGAAGTTAAATATAGTTTTAAAGTAAATCTAATAAATACAATACATTTTTTAGTAGATGATACAATTTCACAGTCCACAAAGTCCGAGGAAATATTTGTGCTTTGAGATTCTGACACTTGGAGGGAAATAATAAAATAAAAAAAATATGTATATTTTACCTCCAGAAGAAGATTGAGAAATCAGTTCCTCTTAAAACTGTTCTAACCTGCAGAGCAACAAGGATATTTCTCCTCTCAGGCGTATCTGTGCTTTGCAAAATCTCTAGAACTGTATGAGGAATGACTGATTTGATGTTGTTGGAGAGCACAAATACTCCAATTGTGATCATTTGTTATTTCCGGATCAACTGATTCGAATGAAACACGTTGTATAATTCTTTCGGATTTATTGCTAGTTAAATTTCATTAATTGGATTTCTTTGATGTGAGCCAAATTTTGATGGAATCACTCTGTAAGAACAGAGCAGGACTAGCATGGAATTTTATCTCACTTACACTTGTTCGGTTCCTTTGTCTATTTCTCCATTCAGTGTCTCCTGCTGTGGATATTTCTGGAGCAGACGAGGCAGTGTTATCATCCCTCTCTTATGATTTAATTCATGGAGTAGTAGCAGCCTCCTACCTCTCATGAATGTTTTGTTACAATTTTAATTTTCCATCAGAATCTTTTGTGTGCACTTTTTGTTAATTGGTTTGGGGTTTATTTTGCTTTTCAAAGTGGAGGAGTTTGGGAAGGGTCTTTTCCATGGCACAAACAGCCCATGGATAAGATGGATGAGAGATCTACTGACCTCCAGCAGCTGGAGCCAAGACTAAAAGATCCCAGGGAAAGGACCAAGGAAATGGAAGACAAACAATTGGGTTGAGAGAATTACATATGAAGTTTAAAAAAAGGGAGTCTCTGCAGAGAAGCTCTCAGGTACTTAACTACCAGAATTATTGCTTTTAATGAAATAAAGTGTGGTAGAAACATGTGCTGTCCAACTCGCACTGACAGAAATTACAATAACACTGAATCCAATATGATTTTGGGATATTTTCCCCTGAATACAGAAATGTTGGATAAAGAAACAGTAATCTTTTGATTTTTCTCTGAATTTGGTTTCGATATTCAAATAGCTGCCAAATGTAGCTTTTAACTTTTTATACATCTCTGATGGCTGATTTAGAAACAACCTCTCATATGTGGAGTAGGACTATTGCAACATTCTGGGTGCAAGTTGCAAATATAATAAGAATATCAATGATTAATTGAAAAATCCAGAAAAAGCTGCCAATGAGAGAGGATGTAGAGTAGGAGGCTGAATGATTATGACCTGATTGCATTCATAATCAAGAGAGAAGACAGTCTGTACTTGTAATATGATAGAGCTATATTAGTCCTGCAGATAGGTTAAATTCCCACTTTCCTGGGAAATTAGAAATTAAAATTTTCAGAAGAGAAAAAGAGTCTGAATAAAACGGAACTTTATTGAAGCCACTAGAAACAGCTTAGGAAATCCGTCTGTGCTTTCCAGGAGGAACTGGTGTGTTCTTGGTTTGTGTATGGCTTCCTGGAATCCCAGAATCACTGGGATCATTAAGGTTGAAAAGACCAACTTTGGACCAAAGCCCAGCACGCCCAGTAACCCTCACCATGCAGTGCCACGGCCTTGAACACCTCCAGGGGTGGGCACTCCACCCCTGCCCTGGGCAGACCCTTCCAGTGCCTGACCACCCTTCCAGTGAAAACATTTTTCCCGATATCCAACCTGATCCCCCCCTGGCACAGCTCGAGGCCGTTTCCCATTCTCCTGTCCCTGTTCCCTGGGAGCAGAGCCCGACCCCTCCCTGGCTGCCCCCTCCTCTCAGGAGCTGCACAGAGCATTAAGGCCGTGCAACACTATTTAGTTTCTTCATATACCAGACACTAAAATGTTATTTATTCTGAGTAAGCATTCCAGAAATTTACTCTCCAAAATTAAGAAGCAAAAGCACCCCTGTGGATCAAAATGAGAATTGTTCAACTGGAAGGGAGCTACGACGAGCATTTGTCCAACCGCAACTGCAGCAATCTGTGCAAGTCACGTCTGATTTATGGGTTCCAGAATGTCGTGGTGGGGAGGGGGGAGAGTGAGGGAGCACCTGGTGGGTGTCTGGCAGCTCAGCCGGATCAGCTCACCCCAGCTGAGCACAGAGCTCTCTCAAGCTTCATGTGGAAATTCCCCGAAGCCATACAATGCACAGATAAGGCTGAGGGACATGGATGAACATGACCTGGCAAACACAGACTGAGCAAAGTGGTGCTCAAAAACCCAAACCCACTTCAGCCCATAACATCAGGGCGACAAAACCTGAGCTTGTGGAAAGGAGCTGTGCATTTTATTTCCCATTTGAATATGGCTACCAATGTGAAAGATCATAAATGAAGGAAACAGCTCTGGATTGGCAGTGCCTCAGAGAATTAACCGATCTGTGCTTATGGAGTTTCTGTTTTGCCCAATAACCTGCAGTGAAATGACTTCACATGTGAAAAGCTTATTCACTTCGGTAAATGTCACGCTCTTCATACAGTCACTTCCCAAAGACTATTATATCATAAAACGCTACAGAAAATAATAAGGCTGTTTTATAATTAGAACCATGCAGGATCACAATCTGAGATTACTCATTTGCTTGAACATTCCTTTACCACCAACTGTCTGTGCGACATTTGAATGTCACGAGGCTCCTGTTATTAGTATTTGCACAGTAGTGTGCAATAATAGTTGCTACATTTGCCACGAGCTCTTCTGAGATCCCCATGTAAGCCCCAGAGGGGCTCAGGCCCCTGCAGAGTCAGGCAGCATCCTCAGGACTGGATAAACAGCTGCTGGGACCAAGGGGTAGCTTCAGCTTTTTAAGGGGGAGTAAGAGAACCAGGTATAAATCAGCTGAAAGAAATACAATATAGGGTCCCAAGAATAGAGGCAATGACACAAAAGACAAATTCTCAGATGTCACAAGGTGGTACATCCCCACTAATTTGCTCCAGGAAAGCAAAGTGAAGAGACCAGGTTTAAATAGGGAAGAAGAAGGGACCCGCAAGAATCAAAGTCCAACCCCTGGCCTTCCTTAAAGTACTTCATGTGGGCTCTTTTTGTTTCTTCAGCTTTCTTTTTTTTTCTTGGTTTTTTGTTTTTTTTTTAAGATTTGTGGTTTTAATCGAGGGTTCACAGGATTTGTTAATGGAGAATCTCAGGCTCTGGAGTGACATTATTGTCCAAAAGAAAGAAAGGCAAGAGACTGATTTATGGAACTGAATGCTATGCCAGCTGTCCCAGACTGAAGTCATGGAATGTCTTGGGATCTAATTTGACTTCAGTGGGATTTAACATAGACATGTACTTCTGTTGACATATAATCCAGGATAGAATTTTTTTTTTAATTTGTTAGTTGCTTTTTGCAGCTTAAGAAGTCCTGTCCTATGGGGTTTCTTTTCTTTCTCTGTCCTTTTGGTTCCTGTATTCACTTCGAGTATTTCCAGAGATGCCCTTTCACGTGGCATTTCACAGGCAGGGATTGCATGTGAATATCTAAAAGCAGCTTGGACCTTACAATCTCCATTTGCAACAGCAGCACATCCTTTTCCAGGCAGCTCAGGAATAATATCTGCAAGTCAATGTTCTCACAGTGTCATGGGATGGTTTGGGTTGGAAGGGACCTCAAAGCCCATCCAGTGCCACCCCCTGCCATGGGCAGGGACACCTTCCACTATCCCAGGCTGCTCCAAGCCCCGTCCAGCCTGGCCTTGGGCACTTCCAGGGATGGGGCAGCCACAGCTTCTCTGGGCAGCCTGTGCCAGGGTCTCCCCACCCTCACAGCCAGGAATTTCTTCCCAATATCCCATCTAACCCTCCCTCTGGCACTGGGAAGCCATTCTCCCTTGTCCTGTCACTCCATCCCTTGTCCCAAGTCCCTCTCCAGCTCTCTTGGAGGATCCTTTCAGGTACTGGAAGGGGTTCTGAGGTCTGCAATGTTTGTCAATAATTTGCAAATGACAAACAATATCTTCACTTGTTTTTACTTTTTCTATTTTTCTGATTTATTTTTCTGACTCACTGTATGAATTCACAGCCTTCCACTTAACTTTCACTGAATATGTGGCTCACTTACAATGCTTTTCTTGCTGTTTCCTGTGACCAACCCATCTATATTCACTTTTAACACACTCCTGGAACTATTTGTGTTAATTCAGGAGGTTTCACCTGCCATGTTTACTGTGAATTCTAATCACATTGAAAAATACTACCAGAAATCTAAAAAAAGTGAGTTTGCACTAATCTATTTTCTTTCCCACGTCCTCAGGTTTGTTTACTAGGTGCAAGATCCGAATCCATAACTTGTGCAATTTGTCACAGCACGTACCTAGGTGCTTGAAAAATTTACTGCTACTAATACAATAAATATCTGCAAGCAGCACTGAGCAGAAGTGAACAAAAGAAATGTTTTCTATAAATCATGCATTTAAAAATGAACGTACCATTTTCCTTCTGCGTGTCTCATTCAAAAGAGCAACAATCATTCATTAAACATTTTAACCAAAGAACTTTTCCCCTTGTAGACATCCAGCTGAGCTCTTTCTAATGCCTCACTACAAACATGTATTAAATTCAGATTAAAACTCACATTGTATCTTTTTTATTTCCAAAACAGAGATTAAAATGGCAGGAGTGGGACTGTTGGGGTGTCTGTGCAGGGCCAGGAATTGGACTGGATGATCCCAGTGGGTCCCCTCCAGCTCAGGATATTCTGAGATTCCATGACAATAATGATAACTGATATTTGAACTATTTGTTGGAGGACACTCTTTCAGTCTCCAAGCATAATAAAATTGAAAACTGGACGAAACAGAAGGCATGTCAAGCCTGCTGTCTCCTGCATCATTTCACACGATGGAAAAACTGTTCCTTTAAAAGAAGGACCATTAGGAAATTGTTCCTGAAAAATGCTACCTTCTAATGAGTAAAAATCCCTCACCTCCGACATGGAAGAATATCTGATAGAATTTTTGTATTCAGACATCATACCAGAAAAAGATTGATTTAGTTCAAACCAAAACAGAATCATTCTGAAGGCTGAAAAATAACTAAAAAAATAATATTGGCCATGCCAAGCTATTAATGCCTAAATGCTAATTCCAGATGTTAATTAATTTTTATTTTAACTTTTTAAAATAGCTGCTTTTGAATGAAGACACAAAAGAAGCCAACCTACTAAATGCAGAGATTCTCGGGTTCTTAAGGTCACGTCACTAAAGGAATTTATCAAAATTTGTAAGGAATTCTTTTTCTGCTCATCCACTGCTCTGCATTTATGAGTACTAGAAACAGGTAGCTTTTGATTCAGCATCCTTTTTGTTTGCTTTAGTTGTGATGTTTCCTTTCTTGCTCCAGGCAGACATCAGGAATCTCACACTGCTCCTGCTCCTTGTGACACAGTGCCACTAAAAACTTGCAGGAAAGTTTAACTGGATTTTGTTTCTGGATATGGAACTGTTTGCAAGCAGAGTTGTCAGATTTCTCTTTACAACCAGAACACGAAGTATTTTTCCTTTTGTTGCCAATATTTCACAGTAATTTTGATTCCTGAATTCCATTTTCCTTTTAAATTTCAAATAATGTTTTTTTCTCCCATGCGTATGATGTGTTTTCTTTTCTTTACACTTTATTCTTTATTCTCCCAGATCTGTACTTTGCATTATGTTTTTGCCAGCCCTGAGGTATCTGGCTTTGCTGTGGGCTGTGGGGCGGGAATAAAGTCTGCTGGAAAGACTTGCTGTGCCATTTCCCACACGGGTATTTCTGCCCGAGCCCCAAGTGACATTTAAATGTCTTCTCCTCTTCCACCTTCATAATCCTTTTTTTGAAGCAGAACGCTAAATGACATTTTAATGCGGCCCAGAAAAATTCTTGGAAATGGTCGTTACCCTTGGCGGGGGTGAAGGAAGCACGGGGCGCTGGGCTGCCCTCCGGGAGGAGCTGCACGGGTCGGAGAGGTGCCAGAGAGGAACCATCTGAAATCCAATAAAGCCGAATTCAGAGTCCCTAAAATACAGGCGTTTGTTCACCTTTGAATGTTCCTCCAGCAGCTTTAACAATTCGAGGATTTTCTGCTGTTCTGAGCACTCCACGTAAGAAATTTCACCCAGCTGCATTTTCTTTGCTTTCCTTTCCCCCTTCTGTCATTTTTCGGTGGGTTTTTTTGGTTGGTTTTTTTTTTCCTCAGGCGAGCCAGGTGTTTCCTAGAACTTGGGAAATATCCCATGGAAGAAGAATTCCACACACTGATACCTCATACACCTGATTTCTTTGAAATCCCCTCCTTCCAGTTATACTGGAGCTTTACTCCAAAGAGTTTAGAAAACCTTTACAAACCCAGAAATCAACCGTGATCCAAATTGTGAGTGAAGTTTCTTGCTCAAGAAACCATCTGTGTTAAATTAAGAATGTTTGATGCCAAATCATAGCAGCGTGATTCCATGAAATTCTGATTCATTCCAGTGACTGGAAAAATCGTGATTTCAGTCAGATCTGGTGGGGTTTTTCCCACCCCCCTCTCCTTTCCTCAAAATGTCATTTTCTTACAATAAAGGACTTAATTCTATGGCTGCAATGACCTGTTTGAAAAGCAGTTATCACAGGACATCAATAATTATGATTTTAAGTCTCTATTATTGATCCTTCCCCCAATATTGTTGCATTAATGTATTTAATAACTGTCCCTGAAATAATTCAAATCTGAGAGTTGTTTTCTCCAAATATAGACAACAAAATAGTGCATTTAATTCCATTTGTAAAACCTCTGTTCAGCAATTAATGCTGGTGTATTTGGAAAGAATACGCTTAATCATTCCCTTTAAATTTGCATTTTGGGTTTGTAAATCCAGAAGACTGCAGACATTTTCTAATAATGAAAATTGCAGCCTAAAAGGCAAATTTTGAAGCACAACAAAATTAGCCTAAAAAAGGGGGGAAAATTGTATAAAACGAATCATAAAAGAAAGCAGAAAAACACAACTGCCTTTCTTCTTGATTTTTTGGGGGAGATACAAATAATTCTAGAGATCACTTCTCTGGGGCTTTAATTATTACTGACAGACACCAGCAAATGAGGGGTGATGTTGAAAAGCATTCACTGAGAACGCAGGTGAGCATCAGAAATTAAATGAAGGAAAAACCCAAACTTAAAATATCCCCTTGGTAATATTGTTCACAAATTTCTGCTTTATAAAGAAATTATTCTTCAGTGTATTACTCATTACATAATAGTGCAAAGTTTAGAAGTTCTTGGATCATCTGGGTGCTTAAAACAGGATTAACACCAGATATAATTAGTTATTTCCTTTTAAAGTTCTTTTGGTTGTGGTATATATGATAGTAGTGCTGATTCTCTCAGCACTCAGCACCTCAGAATTTGCCCTTTGACAGCTAAAATGTCATTATTTGAAGCCACAAAGTGTTTCAGTCATTCATTCCCAAGCTATCAAACCTCATTCATATTTGTGATAATGACTTGCAAGAAAAATCAGTGGCATTGGCAGATGAGTGTTATTGAATTAGCAAAGATCACAACCCTGACACCGAGGAAACAGAGCATATTAATAGTGATGAGGAAATACTCATTTAAAAACTATTTACGAGGGAATGCAATGACAGGACAAGGAAGAATGGTGTCAAATGGAAAGAGAGTGGGGTAGATGGGATATTGGGAAGAAGTCCTTCCCTGTGAGGGTGGGGAGGCCCTGGCACAGGCTGCCCAGAGAAGCTGTGGCTGCCCCATCCCTGGATGTGTCCAAGGCCAGGTTGGACAGGGCTTGGAGCAGCCTGGGATAGTGGAAGGTGTCCCTGCCCATGGCAGGGGTGGGACTGGATGGGCTTTAAGGTCCCTTCCCACCCAAACCACTCTGGGATTCTGTAGTTCTGTGATGGCATCAGAAAGAAAGAAAGAAAACAGGATTCTTGGTGATAATAATGCTATTTTTATCCTGTGCAATAGACTGTAAGATCTTCGCTGCTCATATCGTCTTTACAGTATTTATCATGCACATCTATTGTCAGCAGATGAATTTTAGCATTTGTAATCCCATCTGTTACTCCCTTCCCTTGCTGCTAGGATTATTTCCCGGGAATAAAGAGTCTCAGGGTAAGTATCTGTCTTCAGAGCTTCAATATCTACTGGCTTTAGACAGTATTTTTTAACTCTGTCACTTTTACTCTACAGAGACTGTAAAGAACTTGGCATTTGCAGAGGGTAAAGGAGGCCCAGGCCCAGGAAGAAGGCTCAGGCATCACGTAGGAAGCAGGCACAGGTCAGGCTGTCCTGCCAGCAGAGGAGTTCACTCCCCCAGCCTTCAGCAGTGGGGTGAACACTCGTGTGCCCTTTTACATTCTTTGAAGGTTTAGGCTGTTTTTCCTTCTCCAAAGGGCATTTTCTCCAGCTCTGAGTTGGTTTGTGCTCGATGTTGACAAGGTACGAAATCAGATGTTAATGTACAGGTAATGAGTGAGGAATTCCATGTTTGCACTGATGGAATGCTGTTCATCAGCACGCTGTGAGCACAAATGCTCATCAATCACGGCACACTCACCACGGCTGCTCTGCTGATTCCCACACGGATTGCTTTACCAGAGGGGAACATCATCCTCTATGCCATGGGCATGTTTCTGCGTTCAAAGGCTGATCAGGAGGTTTCCTGTCAGTCCAGGAGTTTTAGAGGGAGAGGTTTTTTTGTTTATTTTATTTCTATTTTTTCTTGATTTATCTTTGCACTGGTGGCATCTTCCTCTTCCAAGGACCAGATAGCTGCTGAGTTCCGCCCTAACATGGATGCAACTGCACTTAAAATTCCAAGTCCATTGCTGACAGGTAAAATAACTAAAATCTGGAGGTGTGCACCTGTCTGACAACCAGGGGCGAAAAGAACCTTGTGGTGCTGCAGGCAGATGAGTCAGGAAGGCTGAACTGCAGCTTGAAAAGGGTTCCATGGGTTACAATTTTAGCAAGATACTGAACAGGCAATTAAAGACATTTGTGAATATTTTAGTTAATGAATATATGTGCCAAAAGTAATCTGTTATGTTGTGGAAAATGACCCTTTTTCTGCCATTTTACAACTCGTGCGTGTGTTTCTGTGTGTGTTACACCTGCACACCTCTTTAATTTTCAGTGTTTTAACTCCCAAAATGGGTCTTTTCCACTGCCATGGAAGAAGCCAGTAAATGAAGAGTATTTCAGGTAAACTCCCGGTGTTTTTGTTGCTGTGCATGTCTGAGTTCACCAACTCTGATGAAGCCAAAGCCTGCAACCAATTTTGATATTCATGGACTGCAAGCTACCTTACCAACAGTGGAATGTTTCTCTTTGGTTTTGAACACACAAATCCATACGTTTCTGATTTGATTCACTTAATTACTTAAATTTCTGAAGCCTCTTGTGCCAAAACGATATATTTTCTACTTAATTCGACCAGTCCTTACTCACACAGCAGTGACTGTGGATTGTTTGTGTGCTTGGGGTTTTGTGCAGGTTTTCTAACTCTGCAACAGCTTTCGTGTGGGTGTTATTGAAGGACCTGCTCAGAGGAAGATGCCCCAGGGAGTCCTGAAGAAATGTGTCCACGAGAGCAGGACAAGCAAAGAAACGGAAAATGCTTAAAAACCATCGGTGTTTGGAGGGGTTCTTTGCCGATTTTTGGCTTTTATCTTGTGGGTTTTGCTTTCAGGGTTTTGTCTGGATTTTTTAATATCAAGCTGGAATCGGACAAAAGGAAAATGGAAACTTTTCGCTTACTACTTGATGAGCCCTCTGACAGGAGATGCAATCTGAGTCCAACGGTCCAACTCAGACCAACGGTGTGCATCGGCAGAGCAGGTGAAGCCAGGCAGAATTCGCTCGCTCGGGGGGCAGGAGGCAGCAGGGGCAGAGCGTTTGCAGAACGAGGAGCTCTGCACTCCTCGTGCCAGCTTTTGCTCTTCCTCCGAGGAGCAGGGAGCGCGAGTGCAGGCGGCAAAACAAGCGAGCCCGGAGAGGAGGACGCAGATGGCCAAGCGTTCCCGGTGCTCGTGATGGCAGCTCCTAGAAATGCCACTCGCTGCGTGAATCACAAACTCCTGACGCGGGTTGGTTTTATTTTAGGGGAAAACAAAGAAAGCCTGAGCTTCGTAGGGTTTAAATCTGAATAATTGGTGTGCGGATGTTCATCTGTGAGCGAAGTAGAATAAACCCCTTTTTGCCGCATCGACCGCGAGGGACCGTGGCTGATTTTCCCGGGAATTCTGTGGAAGTTAGGTACATAGTCATCTCTGAAGGCGTGGGCTTCAGGACCCCATGCCGTACAAACACGGTTATCAATACGAATATTTCTCATGCAAGTATTGCACAGATTTTCTAAAATATGTGATGCGCAGGAATGAGGAAAACACTGCTCAGGCAGCCTGAGAAATATGTGTATCACACGAATTAATAGCCTAGTGAGAAAAAGGACGCTTTAAAACCTCCTTGAACCTAAGCAACATGAGAAATGCTGCTCCTGGTTTTTTTTCAGGGGAGAGAGGTGTTTATTTCTTACTTTTTAGCTCTATGACTTTTTAAACTCAACTTTTTACTCACCATATTTTGTCCCAGACGCAAGCACAGAAGGTTTTCTTCAAATGCCATAAGCACAAAGA
Organism: Ptilonorhynchus violaceus; assembly: GCA_013397565.1. Classification (NCBI taxonomy): domain Eukaryota; kingdom Metazoa; phylum Chordata; class Aves; order Passeriformes; family Ptilonorhynchidae; genus Ptilonorhynchus; species Ptilonorhynchus violaceus. Next base: position 325,462 of record VZRJ01013147.1, on the reverse strand, counting down.
AAACATGTTCTGTCTATTTTTATTACATATAAAATATACAGATATTGATGTAGACCACAAATTCTTCCTCTGGGCTGCATTTGTTTCCACGTATTTTTATATATTCTGCATGTCTGTATCCAGCTCTGGGCCTGTAGTGACAAGACAGGGGCAACACTTCTGACCCAAAAGAAGGGAAATTTGGAATTGTATTGAGAATACATTTTTTATTATGACAATGGGGAGGCCCTGGCACAGGGTGCCCAGGGACGTCGTGGCTGCCCCATCCCTGGAAGTGTCGAAGGCCAGGTTGGATGGGGCTTGGAGCAACGTGGGATAGTGGAAGGCGTCCCTGCCCATGGGCAGTTCCTGGTTTTGGAATGAGATGATCTTTAAAGGTCCTTTCCAACCCAAACCACTCCTGGGTGCTATGATTCCTACACACATTCTGTGGAAATTCATCTACTGAATGCGTGAGCAAATACTTGCAATAATTTCAATAAAAACTAAATCCAGGTTTCATTAGGTATTTCTATCACTCCTAAGAACAGAATCACGTTGTTACTGTCTGCCCAGAGTAGGTAGGAAATCTGATTTTAGTAAATTGAATGTGGGCATGCTTTCAAGTAATATAGTTATTAAAATCAATATTTCTTTTCTCCATACATTCACATAGGGGGAAAAAAATCCTAATTCTTAAAGACAACGCCAAAGTATAGGAACTACAGAGAAAATAAAACTATCTGGAAACCTTCTGACAGAATGTCTCCAACTCATTTTCATAAAAAAGATTTGTTAAATCTAATTTATTTAACTGTCTGCTTAGATATTCTCAGAGCACCTGAAATGCAGGGGCTGTTTTGTAAAGATTAAAGGAGTAGGTTTAATTCTAAAACATTTTTTTTCTCTCCACTGTGATGCAATCCTTTGAGGAGCGTGGTATTTCCATTTGATGGCTGCATCAACTCCAGCATCTCAATTACATCATGGATTGATTTTATCTGTTTTGCACCAGAAGAATCAACTTCAGAACTAATCACTGGGAGCTTGCCGAGCTGGAAGCTGGAATTTGCAGTGTGAGACAGCCATTGACAAATTTCCCACATTTCTTACAGAGAAAGCAGGAGTTTGCTTGATCTTCTGCAGTTTCTGAATATTAAGTTTCACCTAAAGATAGAAGAAATATCCAGGATCAAGTTCCTTGGTATCAAAGGCTTTTGGACATCAACCCTACACTGGCACACGGAGATCCTGGAATTGGCTTCATCATAGGCAGTAGGCTGATGGAGTAGCTTTATGCAAGTTAATTCACTGTTGATTCCTGAATATTGGGTAGTTTCGATGGCTCTGAGCAACAGCCTTTTTGCTGCTATTTTATTTTCTCAGACAGTTTTGATCATTCCTAAGCCTGGACTGAAGCATAAGATTAGCTCCACACACGATAAACAAACCTCTTGTCAGTCAGCAATGAAAAAATGCAGCTTTTTTCCCTATGAAACAAACCTGAGTGCAAAATTGGAGCCTGTTGAAGACAGTAACCAAATTCTTCTTGACACCAGTGAGGGCAGGGTTTTATTCATGTCTTGATTCTTCTTTATAACAGACCAGCTCTTTCTTAGACCTGATACCAGATGTCCACAGAAGATGATGTCTGGTGGCCTGACAGTCTTTGGAGCCATATAAATCCCTGTTCTTTTTCAAAACCAGAACTAAAAGCATTTCCTACCAAATCTCAGTGACATGGCCATAACAGGAAGTGCTGCTCTGCATAGATAGAACCCTCTGAGGCAAAAGGGGCTTTTGGAAAGTTAAGGGTGTCCCCTTTATGGGTAGTCCTTTCTGCTTTGCAGAAATATTGGGAAGGACAAAATTTTACAGGAAAGCAAAACACATCCAGCAAGCCGACTTCCCGGAAATTCCCCACATAAATCAGCCCTCAATGCGTTCCAAGACAACATTCCTCCCTTTGATGAAGCTTTAAAACTTCCCCGGGCTGGTTCCCATATTCCCTGCACACTCCATGCTCCGGTGTTCAGAGCTGTGGCAAACAATGACAACAAAAAGGCAGCAGCAAGGCTTTATAGATGGTTTTGTGACACGAAGCAAATGCAATTCAGTGCTGACAAATGCATGGTGTAGGAGCTGGGTTGCCAATAGAATAACAAATAGAAAAAGAATTAAGTGTACCAGCCTGAGAGGGCTGGAAATCATCTCAGCATGGGCAGACACACAAAGGCTTCACAACCCCTCTGCCCTCTTCTTGCTGTGTCTCATGTCAATATTTTTTGTTATTATTTGGCTTTGCCCTCTTGAAAAAGCCTGTGACTCCGTTTGTTTGTTTGTTTGTTTGTGTGTTCCCTGTGCCCTGTCCCTCTCAGGACTGGGTGACACAGAGCCTGGCTCAGAGCCTGCTGGAACAGCCCTGGGGTGTTTGATACCCCACTCACCCCCCAAATTAATTATGGCTTTAATGCACCTTCACTGCAAAGGCTGGTTAGACATGGCCCTACAGCAGCCTGTGCTCCTCTCATTTACAGGGACACCTAAGAGTGTGCTCATTCCCAAATACCAATAGATGTCCGTTGATTATTCCAAATTCATCCTGCATTCCCAAAGCCAAGCTGGTTTTCTGCTCGCATGTTATCACAAGAATTGCATTTCCCTTCCCACACCCTGCCCTGTGAGGCACTTCTGCTTTGCCATCTATTCAATGTAGAACTATCAAAAAACCAGGTCTATAAAATGTTTTACGCATAATTCTTCTAATAAATCATTTTAAATGCTGTAAAAGGGTGAATCATTGCAAAAAAAGGAACTAGAAATCTGAAAAGGAGCACACTTCTCTGGACTACAATCTAGTGACCTCTGGGATGTATAAAATTGTGTGTCAACCAATACCCTGATAGGAAATATTGGCCTTAATAAAGATAATCCAAGCAAATATATCCCTCTATTGGGATATCCAGGTCTTGAGAGTGAATCTGAATCATGAGAATATTTTGGCTGCTACACGTTTTTAGGAGGCAAGATTTGCCTTTCTATTATGTAGTTTATCTGCAAACAATTTGCATACTGCAAATGTTAACAGAAGCCAAATAATAATTCTTCAACTAATCTGCAAATAATCCTTCTTTAATTGAAATTGTTCATTGAAATCTGTTTTGTAAATGTAAAGTGTCATCTTGTAGAGTTCTTTTTTATTTTAGTTTACTTTAGGTTTTTTTTCTCCCTGAACATGTTTTCTGTTTTCCTGGGAAGAATTCCACCCATCAGACTGTGTGGTAACAACAGAATAAAATGCAGGTGTCTTATTTCCACAGTGCATACATTGTGTATTTTAATATGGGTCCAGCACTGATTTTGTGTAAAAACAAGTGGAATTCTTTTTCTTTAATGATGTGCATTATTCTGCAAGTGTGAAATGATAACTTTGAGAGCATTTTTGAAGCACCACGAGGATGTCCTTCGATAATAATGAACTCTGTCAGATTTAATGGCTATATAATTAATACTTACAGGATAATAATAGCACATCATGGCTTTAACTGGGGGAAATGCTTTGGAAGCAAGGAGCCATTCCAGCAGGAAAGTGGGAAGTTCAGCAGAGAAGTTCAAGATCCCCGTTACTACTTTATGTAACTGGAAGCCTGATGAATGTATTAATTTATTTTTAAATTATCCTGGAATGGGTTGGGTTGGAAGGGACCTTAAAGCCCATCCAGTGCTACCCCCTGCCATGGGCAGGGACACCTTCCACTATCCCAGGGTGCTCCAACCCCATCCAGCCTGGCCTTGGGATGGGGAAGCCACAGCTTATATTAACATATAAATCACATTAAAGCAGAGAGGGGTTTGTGGGTTTGTAATGCTTTCACTTTGTTTTCCTCTCAGTTTCATGTATGATTACAAAACCAAGATTTTCACTGAAATAAAATGTGCCAAAAGAATCCATTGTTTTTTAACTTGTGGGTTCTTAGAACAAAACTCTTGTAATTCTCAGCTGGAATACACCGATGTATGTAAAATATACCACCAAAAACTGCTCTGCACTTGTGTAAACCAATCTAGGACTAATTAATTTTAACCTCTGTATGCCGAGTTTTCTACAGGAACAACAAACTCACTTGAGAGAAATTTTATAGCAAAACTGACTTTATTCAGGAAAAAAAGTCTATCAAGGATAAAGTTGGAGCTTGAATCTTCTGAATCACATCTTGACCGGTTAAACCAAAAGTGGCGTGTAGATGAGAAGAAAACCCATTTCATTATATTATTTTCGTTACGACATATAAAACTTCCTGGCCACAATAAAACATAATTTCATCTTTGCTAAGAAGAATAACACAGGAAATAATAACTATTTCTCAAATGATTCCAAGTTATTATGGATAGAACATTGGCAATAACATAGGCAAATGCAAAGTTGTTTTCTGAAAACAAAACAAAACAACGAAACAGAAATAAAAACTCAAACACTCTAATTAAGTAGATAGATGGGCAAATGGATATTTAAATTCTGGAAATCATTGTATTTATCCACAGTGACTCTGCCTTAATTTCTGCATACATGTTTTCATTTTTATGCAAGTTACAGAAAATTACAATTTCATACAATGAGAATGTCAGTCTAAAAACCCTTTAAATACTCAGAATATTTAATATATGAACCCAATTTACTTTAATGATAATTAAATAATATTTAAGCAAGTATTCAAGCCTACAGCAAAAATGTTATTACTGATATCCAGAAAAGGCTAAAAACCACTGGAAAATCCCCATTGTAAAAACATCACATATATCTGGGGGAAAAACAGCTGGTTTGACAGTTTGGTTTTATAAAAGACAAAAATTACTCAAGAGTTTCAATAATTAAAAAAAAAAGTTTATTCTTGAAATTGATAGACCTTTAATTGGTGCTTTTTTATTACCTATGAGTAAAAATAGCAATTTCATTGCTCAATAAAATAAAAGCTTCTAAGGTGTTATATTGAAGGGTTTTTTCCCTGATAGTGGATGAGGATCACATCTATACCTGACATTTCCCATGGAAATGGTATTTCACATTTTGTTGAGCTTTTAACTTTACAGTCATCAAACTTAATGTCACTTGTGACACTCACATCAGAGTGAGACTAAGTAAAGCCTGCAGAAAATGTACTTTATTAAGAAAAGTGGTCTGGTAGCCTGGAGAGACGGAAAACTTTCACTTCCATGGATTGGCTCTTTATTTATTTCTTTTAGTCTTGAATCTCTGGCAGGCACTTGATAGAACTTGTTTTAATATTCAACCAATGATTTTTTATATCATTTTCTTCGAAATTTCAAATAATCTTAACTTCAGAAATGGTTTGTGTACTCCTATTTTATGGTTCCTATTTCTAGAACACCAAGTAGCCACTTTATAGACACCTGTAAACCACATGGCAAAAAAAAAAAATGTTTCCTAACACTTATGGCACAATCTTCAGGAATTGTGCGCTGAGGCGCTGGAGCGTGTCCAGGGAAGCTGGGGAAGGGTCTGGAGCCCCAGGAGCGGCTGAGGGAGCTGGGAAAGGGGCTCAGCCTGGAGAAAAGGAGGCTCAGGGGGGACCTTCTGGCTCTGCACAGCTCCTGACAGGAGGGGACAGCCAGGGGGGGTCGGGATCTGCTCCCAGGGAACAGGGACAGGAGGAGAGGGAACGGCCTCAGGCTGTGCCAGGGGAGGCTCAGGTTGGACATCAGCAGGAAAGGGCCCCACTGTCCCCACCACGAGGACAGCCCCTGGCACCATCACCACTCGTTTCGGAGCTGTGCTGCCTGACTTCACGTTTCCTGGGGGCAGCAGGACAATTTTGATGTTTAAACAAATTAAACAAAGCCATTTGTAATGCAAATCGTAAAGCTGAGGTGTGCACACACTGACACACCTTGTGTATGATTATGCCTTACAGTGGGTTGGAGCTGTGTTACACAAAACCACAAGATTGGCATTTATGAGGAAACTGCTCATTAATTTTTTTATACAGCGCATTCCATTATTTCAATCCTTTTTCCTGTGATCAGCGCCAAAGTGAGTGATTTAAGATTGACAGAGAGATTGTTTCTCTCCCACCCTCCTGCAATAGTGTGACATTTGCTTCCTACCCCTCCAGTTTCCTCTAAGGCACCAGAGTAATATACATGACTGATAGAAATTTCCCCCTGGCTGAGCTTTTAATAAAAGCAGGATCTTGACATATTTACAATATTAAGGACCGGCATTCACTTTTTTTCTTTTTCTTTTTCTTTTTCTTTTTCTTTTTCTTTTTCTTTTTCTTTTTCTTTTTCTTTTTCTTTTTCTTTTTCTTTTTCTTTTTCTTTCTTTTTCTTTTTCTTTCTCTCTTTTTCTTTTCCTCTTTCCTTTTTCTTTTCTCTTCTCCTTTTTTAGCAAAGTTCTATTTTTTCCCAGCTTTCTTATTATATATATCTACAAGTAGCATTGCATCAAATCCTTAGAGCTGCACAGCCTTCAGCCTTCTGCAAGTTAATCAATAACTATGGCACAGAGAAATCCTGGAAATCTGGACTACTTCTACTATTGTATCAACAAGCATATGCTGTTTACTAAGTCTAACTGCAAGCTGATTTGAAAAGACAGGGTAAAAACCACCCCACACAGCATCTGTTTATCAGGAGATTTCTACTTTTCCCATTTGGTTTCCTATTTCTTTTCCATTGAGTTTGTACGTGTCTGAATCCAGAAAGGCAAATCTGCAGATTCTGTTGCAGGTAAAGTCCAGAGCAATGTCCTGGAGCAGTGAGATGAGTTGTTCACCTTCAGAGGTGTCACAAAACCACTTGTCATTCCCCTATTTGCATTTGTCATTCTCCAGGTCTCCATTCCAAGCTCAGGTCCACCTTTCCTTATCCCCCGTTTCCCTAGGACTGAAAGGATGCGTTAAGTGCACTGATAAAGTCTGGCCTAAAAATTAACATTAAAGAAAATACAGAGAAAACTCATTTCTGTGTCTTGCTGAGGTAGAGATACAACGCATTTTCTTGGGCTGCCCCCACTGTGAACCAATATATACACAGAAATCAGGTGGAAAGAGGGAAAATTGCAAATCCAAGGAAAACAGGGGGAAAAGAAATCAAGTGTAATCTTATTCAAATAATTGGAGCTTGGAACCCAACCAGGTGAGTAGCTGGTATATCCTTTTCTACTGCACTGGTCAAAAGGGAACAAATCTCTGTGGTTTTGTCATTTTGAAGATGGTGTGAAATCACCATCATTTCCCAGATGTGCTGGAAATCCATTTCAACTTACAAACCAGAACTCCAGAAGAGAACTTGGAGTGCCAGTTCAAGCTTTGCACTGGTTCTTACGCTGCCTACCTGTGGACTTGAGGAAAATGTGTACAAAATCGTTGGGTTGATACCAAAATCTTCCATTCTGGAAGACATAAGAAGGAAACAAAAAGAATAACACTGTTAAATGTCATTAAAGCACTAAGGATTATGGATTATTGGGCTATTTGGGATAAATCTACGAATCTTTTGCATTTTTAATGATTATCCGTCGTAGTCAACGTAAGTCTTGTGTTGAATTCAAATAACTTTGGTATCCTGCCAAAATCTATGTGAAATTGAAATTAAAGGCTTGGGCTGAAAGAGTATCCACCTTGAATAATGTTAACATCTGTATACGTATAAAAGTATAACATATATCTATATATGTGTATATGTATATCTCGTCTGCCACTGAGCAACACTTAATTTTAATAACTCTTTTGTTATAGTAAGGACTTGAGGGGCTGTTATGGTTCTTGTAAACATTTTCCAATGCAGATCCATGTGGCACAGCAATCCATGACAATCAGAAGTTTTGAACTTCAGTGGGACGAGTTCAGTCGGAGCCCTTTGAAAGGCTGGGTTATATCAGGAGATGGAAGTCGAATGACAATGCAGGAAGTAAAACACTGGTTCTGAAAAAGAATAAAAGCTGGGCTCCCTGAAAGTACAGATTGGCCTTAACTCTGTAAGAATCAGAGAATCAGAGAATCATGGAATGGTTTGGGTTGGAAAGGACCCTAAAGATCACCTTGTTCCACTCCCTGCCATGGGCATGGAATTTTCCAAGAGATGCCATGTAGCTGAGGAAAATTACACTCACCTACAGCTTGGTGCACTATTTATGATTCCCTGTATTTTAATGAACAATCCACGATATTTGATAGCTGCCAAATTGAAATATTAACTCCAAAAGTCATTTTTAGGGGTGGAAGTTGTGGTGGTGAGCTGCAGTAATTAGACAGGCTTTATATCAGAAGGGAACAGCATAAAAGACTTCCCAGCAAAGTGCAAGTTAAAAGACTTTTAGAATGTTTGGTTTGCTTCCTTGGGTTTTATTTTAATATTTTAGCATACGTTCCTACATTTTACATGCTGTTTTATAGGGAAAATTTTATAGACATTCTGAAGTCTTTTAAACTGTGAGTTTACTTGAAGCTGAAAAGTATCATCTGTGTTCCAGAACCTCAGAAGAGCCGAGCTGGAAAGGCACCTCTGGTCAACATCTGGCCCAGCCACTGATTTCACAACGTTTCTGGATAACCTGTTTCCATGTTCAAATGCTCTCACATATTAAAAGAAACCCAATCCAACCGGAATCCTTTCTTATGTTTCAGTGGAATTTTCCATGTTTCAGCTAGTGCTGATTGCCTCATGCCTTGACACTGGGAACCACAGAGAAGAAAGAGTTTGGCTCCTTCTGTGCCACTGCCCTCCCATCTTAAACTCAGGGATAAGATCCCCCTGAGCTAAGAATAACTCATAAATCTAAAGGCTTTATCTGTTATCTTAGAAGCAGCTCAAGCCCCAGCAAATTTCTGAAAGAAGGAGCCTGACTGGAAACTACACAAGTGTTTTCCAGTAAAAACAATAATGAGAACGAATGCAAGGAAACAGTGTGTGAAATTGCTCCTGGTGCTTCATCATTCCCATCTATAATGTGAAATGATGAGGCTCCAAGCAGAAGGGAGAGCTGAATGCTAAAGGAGGCAGGGAGGAGAGAAGTTGTGGGACTGAGCAAGAACTGAGCAAGAACTATAGTTATAGGTATTTTATTTTTATTTTTTAGCATTGAAGCTGCAGTTAGACTTATCCTACTGAAGAGACTATGTATTACAGTTCCATGAAATATGTTAATCTGAATTGGGGAATGGCTGGTAGCTGTGGACACAGACAGCTGTCTTAAGTGGAGTGAGAAAATGCCCGAGTTTGGATAAAGTGTGACCCTAGCACTTGAATATAGAGCAAATCTGAACCTTAAAGCTTGAAGGTTATTAATTGCTATGTAGTCACAGGTTATTAATTGCTAGACAAATTCAGTAAGGTTCTGACCTTCCCTACAAAGGTGCTGACAATGAGCACCTCCCAATGAAGGAAATGGGAAGGCAAAGTTGTTTTCTCTATGCTCAGAAGAATTACTCACACAGTGGTTTCCAGATACTGAGTTTGGCTACAGGATAATAAAACTTAGACCATTCTCCATTTAATTATTTTACCTATAACATTACCTGGACCAGAGTACCTTCTAGAAACAGTTGGTACCTTGAGCAGATATTTTTGTTTCTTTGTTTTACATTGCTACTGTTAATTGGTGAGACCATTTTGCCTACCAGACCTTCTTTGACCCACACATAATTTTATTTGGACTTCTGACTAAGCAAGATGCTCAAAACAGACAGGAAAAGAAAGGGAAAAGTATATAGTAGTAGGCAGCAAGCTGCATAGAGTTTGTACTCAGTCATCAAAGGAGGAATTTGTCAAAGGCTCTTCCAGAACTAAAGTGAAATTAAAAAAAAAAAAACAGTAGAAAGATATCACTGAATAAAAGGGAAAAATTGATGACAAAATACTAGAGGTTATCTGTGATCAACTCCTTCTTTTAATGCTTTATTCAGTCCAGATCTGTGCCAAAATCTTTGGGTAAAAAATATTAGAGCCATTCAAAATGTATTTAGCAGAATAGAAAGTAAACTTGTAATTTTTATGCTGGACAAAGGGCAAACCCTATTTGTTTTTCCTATTTCTCTTCTTAAGCGTATTACCAAAAAAAATGGCAATACAAACTACTTATCATTATATCATGCAGTCTATCTTTTAATCATAAAGGGTTTGTTATTAATAATCCTGCAGTTACTTTTCTCAGAAACACTGAGAAAAGCAGTTTTTCCTATTTCCACTGTGTATTATTTTAGTTCTGAGTGTTTGGAATTGCTGTCCTAACAGCTACAAATGACCAAACCTGACATCCAGAGTGACTGTGTCACAAAATGGAATTTTTCACATAGCCAGATAAAACCTACAGAAAGTGCTTTCTTAAGGTTGCACTTAATTTAAGTAAGTAAAATTAGAAAGAGAAAAACAATAAATAAGTTACTTAAAAATTGTTTAATCAGGTTAATGCCAGTCAGTACTGATGGCTGTTGTGTAAATCATTTATCTTTTGATAATCACAGCAATTGTTTCCTAACATGCCCAATGATGGAATTATCATTTTACTAGACAAATGTACACGGGGAAAAGATTATCAATTTTAGCAAGCCATAAATGTGGAATGGCAGGACACAAAATTCATCATTATATTTCCATGATGGTCTGTTAAAGTTTCTATTATGCGTAGTTATAAATGTACATAATTGCATTCTCATTTCCATTTAAGCAAATAGAAGACTTTTACCATCAAGGGAAGGTATTGTGAACTGATAATGGGAATTATCTGATGTTTATTGAGAGGTGGCAATCAGGAGGTGTGCAAAAACAAACCCCTTTTTGAATATGCATGAGCGTGGCTTGAGTATCAGAAATTATGGCTTCAATGGTGAAAGTTTAATTACCAGAACAGTCGTTCTGTCAGCCACAGAGATGCTGGGATGGTAGAAAACTCTGGGAGAGTTGATTTTTAAGTGAGACAATTTGTTTTGCTTCGTCCGTGTTCACAAAGAAATGTGGAAGTGCAAGACATCCCCGATTCCCCTTCATCTACGTAAAGCCCTTGTGGGAACAAATGGATCTGGAAAGAGCTTTGCCCACCTGCTGTCAGTGCAGTTCTTCTGGAAACCACTCAGTGAAAATTCCACCCACTATTCCAGTGGCTTCAATCATTCCTCAGTGAAAAAACTGCAGAAAGACAACCTAATTAAGTTTAATTAAGGAAGAAGAAGCCTCGGGCTTATCTGGTTCTTGGTAAATGTTGTCTTGAGACCTGATGTGTCAATGCCATGCATTGATGCTGGTTCCTGATAGGATTTTATTGTATCTCCAACTGTTTCGAGATAACTCACCAGCATCAAAGTCTCTTCTCCTTTGGGGGAAGCAATCTTTATAATTGGAAGCACTTCCAGAGTAATCATCCCAATAGAGCATCTCCAGGGTATCCAGAGGCTGCGTTCTTCCACTTGACTGCTTGACCCAGTTTGTAAACCAATAACTCGGGAATCTTCTGGAGGCCTTTCCACACATGGTACCAACCCTGTGGCAGGAGACAGTTTTCTTAAAGGGGGTGGAGCAGACTGGAGTCAGAGGTTGGGGAAGTTATTATGGAGATTATCCCAGAGAGCAATAAAATCCGCAGATCAATACGGCTCATTTTTTAAAGCTGCTTTGTGTAAGGAAATACTGACTAAGGAATTTTTATATAAACGTACACACAAACATAGTTTTTAGATATTTATATTTATGTATATGCCAGAAACACTTCTCTTGGGACCAAAATGTCTACAGTGTCAAAAGGACTGTCCTCAGGGAAGCTTTATTTTCCTGTGGAAAACTGATTGAGGCAATCTGGGACACTGCAGAATGACAAAAACTGGAAAGAGCTAAAGAAGGCATTGATAAACCAGTGTGGAGCAAACACCGCGTCTGACAGACCTGAGCCTCAAATGTTCTGCTTTGAGAGAGGCACATGGCACTGAGAAAGGCAACAGAAAACAGAGCACTGCTAAAACAGCATTAAATAAACTTAAAAAAAAAGGTTAGAGGTAGTTTTGGTCCTACACTGGACAGACTATTAGTATTTAATTACACTGTTACTGAATAACTCTGATTTCTTAGCTCCTAAAATTTGCCTGTTGGTGAGTGCAAGACCATATAATTTATCTCCATTGGCATTCTGTGATCAATAATGACACTGAGGACCACTATCCATCTTTATCTCTCTTGAATTTCAAGGCCAAATATCAGCTGATAATACCTCAACTCCATTGCTTATTTCCTAAAGTCATGGAGTTTCACAAAACTGAAGGAAATTCAGGTCAAATCAAAGTCAGATCAAATAAATGCTTTCCCAAGTAAGAGTTAGAGTGGTTTAGCAATTCCTACCAGCCCAAGTGAAAGACCCCTGAAGGAATTACATAAACTCTTCAGTAAGCAGCTCCTCGAAATAACTAAAATCATATCCTGGAAAATAATAGAGAATTCTGGAGAATTCATTGGGAAAATGGGAAATTCATGCAAATTCACTCGCCAAAAAATCATCCAAGGATCTGTAAAGACTGTATTTAGATGGTATTAAATACCTCTGCTTTCTACACCAGCTGATTCCTGAGGGGAACAATTCCAAAACACGGACCAGCACCTGGGAACCGTTTTGGCAGCCGGCAACATCCTCCTCGGCTGTCCCCTTGCAGCTGATTTGTAGCGAGTGCTGGAGGTGTTGGACGCCGCACAGCTCGAGCGCGCACAACAAACAGCTCGGGACAGCCTGCAAACAATGAGTTATGGCCCTCCGACCTCGCCCTGGTGGGCCATAAATCAAGAGCCGTGGATCCTGCTGAACCAGCAACGTCCTCAACCTTGCGGAGTTCCTGACGTGTAAATATGAAGACTTAACGACGTGGCCTCAGAACGAGTTTCAGGGTCAACTGTAACACCAAAAATTATTCAGCGAGGAGGCAATTTTCGCTTCCCAGCCCGAGGCCCCATAAATGAGGTGCTGCTATTTAGCGGGCGGCCGGCCAAACAAAATCAATTCTGCTTTAAGCACCAAATGTTAGCAGACATTGAACACTTAACGTCTAATAAGTATCTTTGCCGACCAGAGACAGATTTATCTAAGTCATCAGGAGCTGTTTGATACACCTATTATATTTGGATGTCATCAGCATAAAGATGGTAATTAAGATCCTGCTTGTGGAACCAGCAACCCCACCGGGAGCATGCGCCGTGCATGTTAAGCAGGACCATCCCACTCTGGAAAGCCTGGGGTGGGATTTCCAGGCCTTGCCACCACCACCCTGAGTGACCAGGGTGACTCGTAAACTAGAATTTTAAGAAATAAAGGAAAAGGACGGGACGAAATGAACCATCAATCCATTTTTCTTGTATCCTATAAACAATAAGCAGTGTGGAACAGACTGTTATTATCCAATCTTATTGTGGCTCTAAGAAAACCTGTGGTTTATTAGGTCAGGTGTTCAATTTTTTGGTAGTTTTTTTTAACATTTATTTTATTATGTGCACAAAAAAATGCTGAAATCCTGCTCTCTGTTTCTGTTGAATTAGTCAAAACTAATAACTACGTGGAGTGAGGGAAAATTTAGAAAAGGAATACACAGTATTAGGATTTATAAACTGCTTGTTTTGCATCTCTGCTTAATTATTACCATCTAATTAATTATCCACTATATAAAAGGGGAGATTAAAGAGAGATTTCTCCTCTCAGGAATAAAAAAAATCAGTTTAGAACTTTGAATTTAGCTTTCGTTGACCTCTTGAAATTTCTTTGTGGACTTTTCTACAAACTGTTGCTTTATATTCCACAGGTAGGAACTCATCAGCACTTTGTCCACGTGGCCCTAACCTTTAAAATTTGAAGAAAAAAAATTAAAAGGAAATTCAGAGGAATAGATTAATTTATTCCATTCCTTTTTAGGTTACTGGCAGGGTTTTGGTTTGCTGGAATTTGCATTCTTTTAATTAATTGCACTGGGAGTCGTGAAGAGGAGAGAGGATTTGGGGGAAAAGCTCATAAACAAGCAACTAAAGCAAAAGCCTCGACTTGAAATAGAGCATTAAACTTCTGAGTTCTGTTTCCTTTCCTGTGAGCGATATAATGTGTGTTTAATGTATTCATCACTCCCTTTAACCTTTATAGATTCACATGAATAAAAAATGTATTTAGTCTGACAGCTTTCTTAGTTTTATCTAAATAAAAGAATGTATTTTTTAATTTTCTCTGCAGCTGAGCAGAAATGCTCCTCCTGAAGGCTCTTTCCTTCTTTGTGGTGTCTAGATGTGAATCTGATAAAATACAGGATAAAATCGGTGATTGCTTTGCACAGAATACAAAATTCATCCGATTTCTCACAGATTTTTTCTTTTTTTTCACTGTTGCTGTGCCTGTTTATATCAGAAACATGGCAGTTCTTTAAAATGATGTCACATATACCACAAGATAGCTCAGGAAGAAAGAAAAGAAAAACTAAAAAAAAAAAAAAGAAAAGGGAAAGAAAATCAAAAGTGAGAATGTAAATGGTCTTGGGTCAAAATTACAGGAATTGAGATGGAAGCAGGATGGCACCTTCAACTGCCCAGCTTCATGGGAAAATCACTACTTAATATGCTGGAGTCTTTTTTCCAGAGAATAGTAAGATAAATGTTTCCCTTTCCCCTTCCTCTTCCCCTTCCCTTTCCTCTTCCCCTTCCCTTTCCTCTTCCNTTCCCCTTCCCCTTCCCTTTCCTTTCCTGAACTTCTCTCTCTTCTCTCTTCTCTCTTCTCTCTTCTCTCTTCTCTCTTCTCTTCTCTCTTCTCTCTTCTCTCTTCTTTCTCCTCTCTCCTGTCTCCTCTCTCTTCTCTCTTCTCTTTTATCTCCTATCTCTTATCTCTTACCTTTTCTCCTTTTTTTAAGTTTTTGCTCAACTATCTTTGGATTTTTCTTCCCTTTGAGCCTGTTGCAATCGGAGATCCCAACCAGAATTACTGCCTGGGCACATCTCAGTGGGAAAATTAGACCAATTCAGGGTCTCTGCTGTCACAGTGAGGAACCCCATCCTTACTGAGGTTTCCTGGACTCACAGCACCCAGACAGAATTGCAGAAAGCTTTTCCAAATCCTCTTTTATTTTTTTCTGACTTTACTAAATATTTCTTTCAGAAGGGAACAGACTCTGTTTAGAAAAAAACCACCTTTCCTCCATCCAATAAAACAAGTAGATTGCTGTTCAAGTGTTACCGAATTTCTTATAATTCTGAAGTATTTTCACGTTAAGTTTGAGAAACAGCAACATAAACTTTGCATGCCTGGAATAAATTTAGTTAAATTCAATGTAATGTGAATATCAGAGAATTATTCATAACCCTTACAGGAAGCTGTCTGCACGCTCCGAGGACAAAGTACATTTTCACTTCATCTTTATTCTCCTACAATGCACAAGGGCAAATGAGGATTTATGAGAGAAATACAGGAGGAAATAGCTTAAGTGAGCCTGACTCAACAAATATTTATCTAAATACATACAAGGTTACTAACATTGTGCTTGAGAGTGAAGATTAATTTCTAGAAAACAGCGAGAAATATGTTTTCTCAGGCTTCAACATTGGCAGGAGTTGCTGCAATTTTTAAATGAAATCCAGCCCAGTACCTGTTTCTTAGAGAAAGGTTTTGAGGGTCTGAATTGTGACTCTGTAATTCTGTGACAAATCTGACAAATATTTGGTGTAAACACCTTCCAACACCTTCTCTATGAAAGAACAAGTTTGAACCATAAATTCTGTTGATGTCCCAGCTGAGGAATGGAACTCCAAGGCTTGTGAATTATTCAATATTCATGTATCACCAAAAAATTCACATTATTACTGGTACCACTCATGGAACCAACAAAATTGCAAGATATTTCTTGGGACTAGCTACGGAATTATATTCTGATCATATAAGAAAAATGTTACCTGAATATATAAATCATTCTGTTTTCATTTGATGCTATGAACGTTTAAACAGGAATAAACCAAGATACAAGGAAATAATTTTATGGCCAACATTGTCTTAGTGGCCTAATTTCTTCACAGTAAAGGGAATTCTCCTGTTTTATATACGAACACACTTTTTGTTTGGGCTATTCAAACATAAATTCTCCTTGGAATAGCTCAGAATGACCAGTAACTCATTCATATTTATATAGAAAAGAGAGAAAACAATGTTCACCTTGATATTTATGTTTTCATTATTGTCAGTGTTTCATCAATTTTATAACACTTTAAAGACAACATAACAATCTATATTTGGTTCTAAGCTATCTTGGTATTGTATCAATTCTTCACTGGCCACCTACTCCATTATTAGATATATAAATATCTACAGTATCCCAGGTTTCAGAAGGCTGACTCATGCCTAATAATAAACTTTTTTAAAGTGCTTAGACTTCCGGTGAATTCTAATAAAGCCAGATTTTCCTGCCTACTGTTCTTACAAAAGGTTTTATAAAGTTTATTTGGGTATTTTCTAGAACAGCCTCTTTTCTTTTGTTTTTTTTTTCAAATTTGCATTTTCCACTAATCAAATTCATCAGTTTCTAGTAACTTTTATAAGAAACACTAAGAAAAAAATAAAAATGCTAGAGGTTTGAGCTTGTTAAGTAATGAGATACTTCAAATGCTTTTGAGGAATAAAAAGGTCAAGCTTTAGCAAAGACCTCAAGAAGACATCATTGAACTCAATTTTAAGAAAATTTATGCTCCACGCGATATTTAATTTTTTGGTAAATGAGGTGAAATATGTTCTAATAAGACAATACCTTAAATTTCTGAAAAATCTTATTGAGTGAAAACAGGTCCTTTTGATGTTTTTGGTGTTCTTTGAACCTGTCATGAGAGTTGACAGTCATGTACCAGGGGAGCACATCACAGCCTTGATTTATTGGGATTTTCAAAGTGCTTTTTGAAAGTATTCAAATAAATATCAAGAAACTCTGACGTTCTAAGCACCTACAAGGCTCTGCAGCCGACTCAAGAGGTTCCTCAGCCACGGGCTGTTCTCATGCCTGATTGTCTTCAATGTATAAGTATTTCTTGATAAAAAAGCTTTTGCCTATAAAAAAGGGTCCTCTTGAGCCTCCTTTTCTCCAGGCTGAGCCCCTCCCCCAGCTCCTTCAGCCACCTCTCATCAGACTTGTACTCCAAAACATCAATTTGAAATAGTTTAACCCTGAGCAAGCACTCCTCAGCTCCATGAAAGGGAAATAATTAAAGGAAATTACTCTTATTATGTTATTATCTGCCCAGACAGTGTGGTCTATACAACTGTGCAGATCCTTGCAAGCACTTCTTAGTAGGTGCATTTAATTTAGATCTGCCCTTCCCTAGATCAAGATTTCAATTTTACACATTTAGATAACTAGTCTGCAAAAACAAATCTTTCCTGGCGTGTAAGTGAAGTTTCACAAGCCTTTGGTACCCGCGTTGTTTCACCTTTCAGTGCCTGTAAATCAATATCATCCTGTCTCTTTAGTTTCTGCATCTCAACCAGCAAACCTGTAAAGGTTTTTATAAATTTTGATGGCTCTGGCACAAAACTCCGTGAGTTTTCCCTGGTTCTCTGGCACTGTGGCTGTCACAGAGGTGAGACTGGCTGGCCTCCTAATGAGGATGCTTGCAGCACAAATCAAAAGTCTCTGCAAACTCTGAGAGAATCATCTCCTGTAACGCTTTGTTCTCCTGAGCTCCAAGCAACGCTTTCATCTTGGACCAAAAAAATTTTTGCAGCTTTTTCTTAGCACTAAAAAGTCACGTATGACTACCTTGAAGGAATGTTGACAGTCTCTGCGAGAACACTCATAATGACTGTCATTTGCTATGAACACAAACAACCACTCATGTCTTTACAGGATCCTAAAAGAAGTCAGTTGTCAAATAAACTAATTGGGCTCATCTATCTGATAGGAGTATAACAAATATCACTGAGAACCCCTCGTGTCTAAACCATCACGTGAACTGCACTATCAGACCAGTGGTGAAGTCAGATATTGACAATCCATTGTGCAGTATTTTCGTTTTCTTGTTAAGTAGCATCACAAAAATGCTAATTTTCTGCTCTAAATTTCACATACCTAATCTTGCCAGTGTGATCTATATCAGTTTTTCATAATTTCTCTATGTTTATCTTATTTCTCATTTGTTCAGAGACAAAAATATAAATCCTGATGATCATTGTGGCAGCTGCTTCATTTCACTGGCTGTGTTTGGTATCCTGACAACACCTTCCTGCAGCTGATTACTGTGTTTTAATGGTGCAGTCAATTCAAGGACAATGTAGAACAATAAGTGCCTTTCAATAAAACAAAAAAAGTAAATAAAAAGGAAAAACTCAGTCTTTAAGTTCTTACTAAATCCTTCTCTTACCAATTTAAACAAATCTCATGTACACACAGGAAAATTATTTCTGTCAAACTCTTTGCAAAAAGGGCATCATCCACCCCTTAAATTTACACTCTGTTCTAAAGAATCAAGATTTTTGTTGCAAGGGCTTGCAGCATCCCATTGTTTGCATTCCCAGAATTATTTCTACTGTGGGACACCACACTGCAGAAAATAACATTGTCACATCAGCACATCCGCTTTCTCCCGAACACTTGGGAAATTTAAACTCTCATAAAATGGGAATCACTTTTACAATTTCTGTGGCCCTGTAATGCTCCTCCTCTGCACCTATTTAAATCAGAGAATCACAGAATGGTTTGTGTTGGGAGGGATCTTAAAGCTGATCTCATCACACCCCCTGCCATGGGCAGGGACACCTTCCTCTACCCCAGGTTGCTCCAAGCCCCATCCAGCCTGGCCTTGGACACTTCCAGGGATCCAGGGGCAGCCACAGCTTCTCTGGGCACAGGTACTGAATGATCTGTTCCTAGAGCTCTTCCTTTTTCAGTTCCATGAACGATTTGGCTGCTGGATGAATTTAAGGAAGAGCAACACAGTGGTGACCTCGTGTGGGACACGCCTTGGACATTGTTTTAGGGATGCAAACAGACCTTCCACTCCAGTGAAAGGTGTTGGGACTGGATGGTGTTTAAGGTCCCTTCCTACCCAAGCCTTTCCATGGTCCTATAGATGATGGGCACAACTCTTCCCTGTGCCCAGTTTACAAAGGAATTTCAATCAGGGCTAAGATCCAGAGAAAGCTGAGTGTAAGCCCCCAGAGACCCCTGTGCTACAAAATGTAGGTTGTGTATTTATTGAGGTGTGCATCAGATTTTGTTGCAGTTGGAGGAGGCAGACTTGGATCTCAGTTTAGAGCTAGGTTCTGACATTCTGTCTAAGCCCACTTTAAACTTGCAGCAATTCCACCCTATGGCCTGATTCCCACTTCTCCTTTTTACTGAACTTTCTAGTTTTCATCTTGTATGAACCACATAGTGCCCAAACTGACACGTCAAATAAAGGTGGAAGTGATGCTTATATTTGGTCTTAATTACTCAAGTCTTTGCCAAGAGAATACCAGAGCAAAGTCAGCAGATAACTATCTGATGGATATTAAAGATGTTTATTTTAATTAACTTATCCAAACTTTTTCTGAGGTTACCATTTGCCTTGAAGCCAGGTGGAATCAGAAACTTATTTCTCTCACTTGCTCACTGGGGTTTATTTGATTTCAGATTTGCTTCCCCCACCTCCACAAGGGAATGTTATTTCTGCCTAAATTTCAGAGAGGGCATTAAGAATTATTTAACAGTTGGCACGTTCTTAATGATAAACCACTAGGGAGCTCTTTTCCTCTTCTGAAGAGATCATATTTTGGGGAAAAGTAAACCTGTTACTGCTCTCTTGCTTTGCTTTGCTACTCTCTGCAATGAGTCGAAGATTGAGGTTCTTGATATTGTAAGGTTGGACTTCATGATCTTGGAGGTCTTTTCCAATCTTAATGATTCTATGATTCTCTGCCATACTGAAGGACTGGTGTTTCCTTAAATGAAGACCACCTTGGAATACTGACCTGTTTCCATGAGTGCTTTGCTCAAGAAATATTTCGGTTTAGTATTTCCAATTATAATTCTTTCTAAAAGACTCTGTAATTGTGTAACTTGCCAGAGCTCTAATGTCCCACTGAAATAAATTGCTCTGTTGTGTGAAATACATAACCTCTGGAATACGTGATCCTTTGTAATGTAAATGTTCTGTAGAGGCAGAGTTGCTGCTGGGTCTAATGAAATATCACCTGATAAACATATTCCTGCCTGTCTCGGCACAGTAAATGTTCCAGGGTCAGATCCTGACCCCACCTACACAAATCTTGCTCACGGATGTAGCCCCTGGCCTAATGTTCAACAGCGATACAAAAATCAGTCACCAGCTTAATTGCTGCCAGAGAAATATAATTCAATCTTCACCTTCTGGTACATTTAATGGATTCAGTGGTTACTGTTTACAAAAATAAGTATTTATCAACAAGACAAAATGTTGGTGGCTCAACATCCATTTTTAATAATGTGAATGTGGGATTTTTTTTCAAATGTGTTCCTAATTCTGAATTCTGCTCCAAACACATCCCATTTAATAAGGCACATGGACAACTCTCTGTCCTTGTACAGGTTTTTAGAGCAATGGGGGAGGAGCTGGCTAATGTGGTTATGAAAACAAAGAAGTTTTCATTGCACCCTTCTGTTTTATTTAGAACATAAGACCCTGCTTTTTATAGCTGCCTTCCTAGAGAAAAATCTCATCTAGGGCAAGTGCAAACTCTTCAGCAATGAACACGTTTGAGACCTCAGCTGAGATAAAGCACCGTGTTGGAAGCAGAAAGATGAACTGGCTGGTTCGTGTCACAGAAGGAGGAGGAGATGGAGAAATTTAGTTTCTATATACTGGTGTTATTTTTAAGGGCCATCTAAAACACTGAACAGTCTCATACTTTCTTTCCGGCATTAATCATCCTAAGAGCACCTGAAAATTCAACTTTGGCATTAAATTTTCTCAAGTAGATTTTCTTTGTGACCTGAATTAACATCTAACATTTGTTTCGTTATAGAGTTTGCCATATATCAAGGTTTCTATATAGCTTGTTAAAAGTTCAGCCTGGCATCTGCTTTACCTGATGTTCCAGTGATTTGCATTGGAAGTTTTTCAATGACAAATATTTCTCAGACAAGAAGCTGCTATTAACTCTAGCAACTTCTAGCAACTTTGGGTTGCTAATAACATTAAGAGTATGGGCTGCCACATTCTATATTTAACTCTGTTTCAGTGGCTGATTTTGAAAAATTACATGAATAACAGCATTTGAAAGTCATGTTGAAACCATAAAATTAAAACCCAGTAGAACTCAGAACTAACAGTTGACATTTTACTACAGTTTTACATGTTCTCTGAGTGTTCGTGTTCTCTGAGTGTAAATGTTCTTTGAGTGTAAATGTTCTCTGAGTATTCATGTTCACTGAGTGAGCATAGACACTTCTCTTTTTTTGGACAAGCTTCTCCAAATTTCCGGTGGGTTTGGAGCTGGAAATGGCAAGCATCCTGGTTTCCTTTCAGGTTGTCTATGATTAATGAAAGAAATATGCTTTTATGAAATTCATTTGTGTGTGTTATTCCTTCAAATCGGTAAATCATATTTGTATTGTGGATATTAATTAAAGGAAGAAACAGGAGTGTCAGGGCAAGTCCAGAGCAGAGCCACAAAGAGGTGGGAGGGCATGAACACCTTTTTCATGCAGGAAGTCTGGGAAAATTGAGGTTCCTTAGCTTGGAGAAGGAAAGGCTCCAGTGGGATTTTATTGCAGCCTTCTGATGTGCAAAGGGGCTTTAAGAAAGATGGTGAAAGGCTTTTTAACAGAGCCTGGAGTGGCAGGACAAGGGACAAGGGTTTTAAACCAAAAGACAATGGATAGATTTACATTGGATTCAAGAGAAATTTTTTCTTTTTTATGAGGGCAGTGAAACAATAGCAGAGGTTTCCCAGAGAAGCTGTGGCTGCCCCAGCCCTGGAAGTGTCCAAGGCCAGGTTGGACAGGGCTTGGAGCAACCTGGGATAGTGGAAGGTGTCCCTGCCCATGGCAGGAGGAGAGGATTTAAGGTCCCTTCCAAAGCAAACCATTCTAGGAATTCCATTTTCCATGGTAGCATCCACTGATTCCACCTGAAATTGGTTGGAATGTTCTCTTTACAGATAAAGGGTGTCACAAACTATTTATAACCTGGTCAAATATGAAGAAATAATACTAAAAAGGAAGGTTTCTAATTTTATATTTTACAGGGAAGGCAACCAAGAATTTCCCTTCTGTTGAGATCTGACTTTGCATTCACAAGAAGCAAAATATTCCTGGTTCCAATTCCGGTAAACACAGACCCTGGACTTCATTGCTCTCATGCAATGCAGGCAGTAAAAGTGCCATTTGAGTATTGTTGTCTATGTACCACACATGTGTCATTCAGAACCTTAATTGGTCATATTCAATAAAGGTGAATTAATAACTGACATGCAGTAACAGCAACCCAGGCCACAGAAGTTGATGGTCAGAGAAATACTCTTTGAATAACGTAATGGGAACAAGTTGGTAATGCCACATCTTCTTTTTCCTGTTGTATGTGTTTTGTTGAAGTAAAAAATAAAAAAAATTACATTCCTCTGTGTACTTTTTAGAGCTCTTGTAATATTTTTTATACAAATATGGGTTTAGAGTCTTAACATCTGCTAATCTGTAACTGGCAAGCTCCAAATTGTGACTGGAGATGTATTAATTGGTAGACATCATCCTACTCTTGGTATAATAAGAATCAAGAATTACCAAGAAATTATCCTTTCTGAGGGAGATGATTAAGGTTATTTCCCACATTTTTCACCCAAATAAGCACATCCAAGACTAACTCATGTATTGCCTTGATTTTCCAGGGATGTCATCATCTTTCAGTTTCTCTAGCATTCTGGATGCTGAAGAAGAACAAAAAAGAAAAGCAACTACATGTTTTCCTCATAGTTTCTTCCTAGGTTATTTTAACTTCTATAAATGGCACAGTGCTTTATAGAGGAATTAAATGTTATCCCAGTTTACCAGGGAATGAAAAGCAAGGCAAAGAAAGCAGGTATTTAACATTTTGCAGGCCACAAAGAGAAAGCAACATTCTCAGAAAAGAACCATTCTTAGGCTGAGATCTAATTACAGACAGGCTTATTTATGGACTTTCAAAGATTTGTAAGAAATTTTTACGAGTTTTGTGTCTTGGATAGCTATGAAAGGCACACTAAGGCACTATGGTTTTGATGCTGAGCAGCTCCCCCGTTCCTCTAATCTTAATCCCAACCTGGAAGCGTGAGACCATGGAACAAGCCCTAGGAAAACTTCTGGAAGTTTTCAACCAGGAGAGATGGAACTCTCTGAGTGAGAAGGGCTCTTGCAATGCAACACCTCAGAGCACTGAGCAAACACGAGGTGAGGACTGGCAGCTCTTGCCACTGATTCCCTTAATCAGAGCAGATGGCCACTGCCATTAGCTCATTACTGCTAATTAAGGGATGGAGAGGAGCTTGTCTCGCCATAAATTGAAAGTAATGAGCATGAGCAAGATTGTGGATACGTATCATGAAAAGATTCATATAGTGATATAGGATACAGTCAAAATATATAGAATATATAAAAGAAACCCTGAGACTTTTTAATTTATAAATTTGCTTCTCTTATGCAAGCAAGGGAAGAGAAGAAGGGCTAGCCAAATGGTGTGAGAGTTCCCTTACTCATTTGTTCTCAGAGTTAAGGGACTTAACCCAGATCCCTCATGCCTTTGGGTTCTATTTATGCTCTTCCTCACATAGAAAAGAAAATTGCATGTGCTTTGCTCCCCTGTTCTTATTGATGTTTAATGTTAATGTAGTACATCATCATCATCGAGTTTTCCTAATGTTTTTTTCCATGCATTCTACTCATTCAGCCAATTGATTCTTTAGCAGCTTTTATCTTCTCAATCCCAAATGCTAGCTGATCTATAAAAGCCAAGAATTGGAGAGTGGTTGGCTTTTCATGACTGCAATAAATTAGCTGTGAGCAACTAATTTAGCTCAGAAAATGTAAATGCATCAGCAACGCTCTGAGCTGCTGAAGCGTTGTCCCCTGAAACCAGGGGGGAGACTGTTATTGACTGGAACAGGCTTTGGAGCAGACCTTCAGCAGGAATGAACTAGAGAAGAAAAAGGAATCAGCTAAGAGATTTATTTATAATTCCCTTTCTCTGTTAGACTAAGTGCAAGTTCAACCTCTCTTTTTCCGTTTGTGTTTTTAAGCAATGAGATAATTCCTATGAAAGGCCTAAGGAGGATTGTGCATATCTGAAGCTTAGAAGACTTACTGAGAAATGAATTGTAGAAGCTACAGAAAACATTCAAAAGTCCTATAGTTTGTGAAAAAAACCCCAAACAAACCATCTTTCTCAGATGCAGCTGATTGTTGCTGCAAACTGATATTCGAAATCTTTGTCAGAGTAAATTTAATTTGTCGGTGGATCTTTTTCTCCTGAAAAGTAGAGCTGTGCAGCCCAGCTCTAGGCATTTCTCAGTAAACACACAGGTAAAAAGCTCAGACCAGTGTTTGACTGAGAAACGTTGCCAAACTACCTGAAGAATTTCAGGGCATGGAGGAAAAAATAAAAATCCTGAGGAAAAAAATTCAAGACTTTGGTTTTCTGGTTAAAATGTTTTCTGAGTAGACAGAACAAAAGGAGTCAAGGGGCAAAATATCTGATTTTACTGGTAAATGTATTCTAGGACTGTGGAGTTCTCTCCCAGTCTACATGTTTATTAAGTGTTTGCCAAATGAGGAATGTGTTTTTCTCTCTCTTTGTGTTTATTAGCCGTTAAATTTAATTATAAAAGGACAGTTTTATGCTAACTGACTACCAAAGCTAATTTTGGTTTTAAAAACTGTCCTCTTCCAGGGCGACAAAAGTTAATTCAGTGTTTTGCAGCACATGTCAAATATACAAGAGAAGTTAACTGCAAAGACCTTCCTCAGGATTCTTTCAAATCATCCGTCTTATGCTAAAAAGAACCCAACCAAGCAGTTCTGCTAAAATCACTGGTCTTCTTTATGTAGCAAAATTACTGCCTGGTTTGCTTCCTCGGTAAAAGCTAACCCACAAAGGATGTCCTCATCTGAGAAAATCATGTTACTGAGAACTGGATGGAAAAGTGCTTGGACTTGAAGAAAGCACATTTTTAAAGTTTATCTACTGCCTAGCAAATAACACAATTTGTAAAATAGTTCTAATCTTTCCAGAAAGGAATCATGGCACTAGATAAGATTCCCTTCACATCTCTGAATCGAAAATTCTTTATTCATCCAGGCTGGAATTAATCATATTACAGAAGACATTTTAACCTTATTTTTCTCCAAGTTTAAAGCTGTGTGTTTCTAAACACTGACAGCACATAAATGCTCACCTTTGTAGAATTGAAATCTCACTTTACCTGGCAAACTTTGACTTTCTCTCCGAATGATCACACTAATCACTTAATAGGCTTGTGATTGTAAAAAGGATCTGAGAGCCATTTCAAAAACTCGCTTCATAAAACTGAGAGAGTGCAAGAGAAGCTGTAACCTGGTCTGGCACATACGTCTGAGAGGGACTCGATTATTTATTCAATGTTCAGCTCCTCTGTGGCCAGGGGAGGACATCCAGCAGGGATACACCACCAGGATCTGGTTTAATGTAGCCCACAGGAGAACCTCCATGGTGTTCCCTAGGAGCTGTGGCAATCCTTGATGAGGCAGGAATTGAAGGGATTTGGAGAGACTGGTTTGAGGGGTGGGCAGGTGGCTACGGGAACTCAGCTTCCTGAGGTTTCTTCACACTTCTTTGAGAGTTCTTTCAGTTAAGCCACAATAGGAGTTTACAGTTCCAAGAAGGAACTTCTGAGTGGCAGGGATTTGGGGGATGGAGACAAGGATCACTTTGGGGGTCGAAGGATGCTGAGACCAGCCTGACTCACCCATCCCAAAGTTAAACACTGTGGGAAAGAAAAGTTTCCTGAGCTCCTGACAGAGGAACCAACAAGTGACAGTGCTGACCACTCATCTAAAGCTGCCAAGCTGGCACAGCCCAGGGGCATCTGACTGACAGTCCACTATTTTATGGTATAAACACCCAGTCCCACTTTTTAAAGGAGGGATCTGTGTGGAGATTCCTCCCCGGGGTGGGGACACCCCTCAAGGTCACTCCTCAAGGCTGAGCTGAAGAGATTTACCCACAGTCGTTCGATGGGTGAGCACCACTCTCTACTGAGTAATTACTCTGCCAGCTTTAATATCATTGCTTCAACAAATAGTGCACTAAACTAGTAGTTAAAGCTGCCTATACTGTGCAGTAAATAATTCTGATTAAGATCTGTAGTCTAATCATTATAATTATCATCATTAATCTAAATAAATAGTTTATTTTATTTATATAAATATATTTGATTTGCCATCCTTAATCCTGTGGGATAAAGTCATATAAAGGCTCAATTACACCTGTACAACCCTTTAGACACAAACCACTGCCCCAGCCTGGGACTGGGATTGAATCCTCCCTGAGAAGGGGGTGAGGGGGTCCCTTCTGCACCTCGTGACTCCACAGGAGGGTCACCCTGATAAACCTTGTCCTAAGCTCCCCTTCACCTTGTGAATCATTTGCTCTGTTCACTGCTCGGTAAATTGTGGATAAATTCTCAGTGTTACTGAAAATTCCTGGGAGGGAGGGGTGAAAAAAGCAGCCTTCCAACCACAGATGCAATGTGAAAGATGACGTGGAGGAAAAAAATGTTATTTCTTTAAAAAGGAACTTACAGAAATAATTCCCCTAGTGTGGGAAATCCAAGGTTCTGCCTCAGTGATGGCCTGCTGTAACATTTGGCTTTTAAAAGCAGAGGTCACATTAGACTTATTTAAACCTTTTGTGCATCTCTCTTTCCTTCTGGTGGGCAGAAGAATCCCTTAGGTCGAAACCACCCCTGTGGCATTGTGGGAGTGAGCTGGGGCTGACCTGGGCAGCACTTGGAACACTGCAGTACAATTCCATGTTTCAGCAATTCCATCGTTCTCATATTGTGCCAATCCAAAGGCCCTTTCATCAGTGTGGCATCCCCAGCTTGCTGGAATAATGTCAGGGATATCTCTCTCATTATCAACACCTCTGGAATGTGCCAGAGCAGATGTTCTTAATACATCGATGGCTTGGGAAGAAAAGTGATGGAGGAAGCCAGGAGTGGCAAAATCCCAAGCAAGTTTATTTGTCAGCTTTGAAGGAACATGAAATCAGGGAATGACTATAACTGCAGGTGCCCTGGTTCAAGGGACATTTGTCCCAGGTGAAAAAACCTTTGCTTTCCTTTTGAAGAAAACATCAAGGTGGATTACAAGTAATAGTGGGGCCATTTGGGACAGGGTAGTTCAAGAAAAAAGCGTTTGGGGTGGGGGGTAGGGAGGAGAAATTTACCCAGTTACTGCTTTTTGTCCAGTTTCATAGAATCATAGAATGGTTTGGGTTGGAAGGGACCTTAAGGATCATCCCAAGAGCAGGGGACATCTTCCACTATCCCAGGATGTATTGAGTTCCAACACACACATCCTTTTATGTCCAAACATTGTGATCACAAGAACAAATCCCAGGATTTGCTCATGGATCATGGGACCTGTAGAATTCAGGCAGTTTGCAGAATTCATTCGTTCTGGAGAGATCACAAATATTCAGCACACTGCAAACGGCGACTCTCCCTTATGGCTTCAGCGTATTGATTTTTATATTTATGCCATAGATCCTCCTCAGTTCAAAGAGAATTTTCCCCCATTAGACCGTAAATAATTGATATGCCTATTGATTTGGTTTAATGTTTCTTCTGAATTTGTTTTCTTTACCATTAACTTAATGTAACAGTGGGAACAACAGATTGTGACTGTCATAAGCGGTTACTCAGGGGAAAATACTCTTCTTCCAGGACCTTTCAGCTGTCTCATGCCATGTGTGCTTAGATAAGCAAGTGCTGCTCTCAAACGTTGCTTAGATCTCCCTCTGGACATCAGAGAACAGGAGTTCACCGTGAGGGTGACTGAGCAGTGGCACGGGTTGCCCAGGGAGGTTGTGGAGTCTCCTTGGAGCTGTTCAAAACCTCTCTGGACACGTCCTGGACAACTGGCTCTAGGTGACACTTTCTGAGCACAGGAAGGGAGGGAATTGCCCAGGGTGACCTCCAGAGGTCACTTCTAATACTCCTGGTTGGTCTGTCTTTGTTGTGCCTGATGCAGTAACACTCAAGGATAAGGAGTCTCCTTTAGTGATTTTATCGGTAGGGGCTAAACTGCTAAACGACATAATTATAAATCCTCTCTGCAGAAGCTGGATGGGAGCATAAATACATATTTTATCCTTTGAGTGTTTAAAAAACAAACCCAAAACAAAACAAAAACCAACAAAGAAAGAAAAAGCTGCTGCTCTGCATGGGAATCTTATCCAAACAGAATCCGCATGATCTTTGACTTCAGAGATGCTTAAAAATACCTCAACAAACAAACAAACACACAAACAAACAAACAAACCAAACACCTGCTGTGCTTTAATTGTGTTTTGAATTATCCATTCCTTCATTTTCAACTCACCTTTGACAGCAACAAATCGAATTCTGTATCGACAAAAGACAGGGTGGCTCACGTACTGTCCTCAAAAACACTCTTCCCCAAACCAAAGGTTCCAAGAACAATGACCCATGGCACAGGCTCAGATTCATGATTCCAAAGAGATCCTTTTCCTTCTACTCCAAGAAGACCAGGCAGCTGTGCTATGGACTCACTACTTGAGTAATCTTCATTCAATGAGTACATTTGTCTTAACAACCTGAACAACACCAAATTCCACATGCGAGCCTGGAGCGTTGTTACCCAACTGCTGACCACTGAACAACACACTGGATGTATCCCAGCATCCCACTGATTGTATCTTTCTGTGATCAAATTTGTTCTGTTTGCAAAGCTTGGCACTTCTTTACAACCTCCCTGCATTTGAGTTCACATCAGCAAACTCATGTTTGCTCGGTGGCTGCTAAAATTAGGAATGAGGACTTGTGGAAGTTACTTCCCCCTTTGAATTTCAGAACAGGTTTGTGTATAGCTGAGATGTCAATGGATTGTGAAAATATTTTGAACCACTTGCTGTTACGAGGTTTGTAAGCCAGGCTAACAAGGAAGAGGCAGCAATGAAGCAACAAGAAGCCACCATGCCAACTTAGCTTCATTCTCCACAGAATCCAAGAGCCAAACAACTCAGAGGCCTCGGAAGGAGTCACCTCAAAACACTTCAGATGAAAATCTTGGCAGTGTTGAAAACATAGCTTTAATTTGGAATGTTTAATTTGGAATGTTTTCCTGAATAAAAGTAGTGAACTTCAAAAAGCATAGATGATTTTAAAAAAAAAACCTCTATAATCAGCAGACTATGTTTCATTTTCAGATTTGCTGTGGTTTTTTGCCTTTTTTGTGTGTGTTTGAGACTGAAGCAAGGGAATGCTTTCTCTCCATTTCATTGCAAGCTCCCTTTTCCTTTTCATACTGGCCTGACACTGTGCTTTGTTGTAGAGCGACTTTTCTTGCTTATTCACTGCTCTGTTCTTCCCCAAACTCCCCCTGCTCTTGCCTTGGTTACAAATGTAAGGTTCTAAACCTGAAAACTCCTGCTGCTCTACCTCAGGTCATCATTTTGCCCCAAATTTCGCAGGTGACCCACAGCTCTTGGATTTGGCACCATGGAAGTGTGAATATTGCAGGTATTGATTAGCATCTGGGAAAGCAGTTGTGGAACAAAAAAAGAAAAAAAAAACCCATAAGAAAAAGGAAGTGATTGTAGGCAGAAAAGTGCCTTTTTTGACAAGGAAGTACAGTGAGGCAAGGGCCAGTTTAATTTAAAAAAAAATAAAGTTTTAAAAATAGGAAATAATAAGGCAAAGTTATAGAATATTATTTCACAGGTGTTGCTTGGGATTAAAAAAAGGTCACCTTGTTATATTGATTTAGTATCAGCTTATATAACTGCCCATGGAATTATGCACCAGAAAAACAGTCCTGTAGCAAATGAGTTTATATTTATAGAAAACAGGTATAAACATGTTTACAATCAAGCCTACTTTTTTACTTAAGAAAAAAAAAAAATCCATTCCACGTCTAAATTCTAAGAAAAATATGTTTCTAGCTCTCTCATTCCTGTTATAGTTTTGCAGTTCATTTCTACATTTCAAATAAAATAGACCATCCAAGTGACTCATGATATTTTTTAGAACATGGTCATGGTGTACTCTAAAATAATGAGCATTGGTTTACAGCCAAGCAGGAGGAAAGTGGAGAATCATTTCAAACACAATTCAGAATCACTACCCTGATTGCAGGACAGGGGGGGAAAAAAAAATCCCCTCTTTGGGTTGTGTCAGCATCAATTTCAATTGACACTGCAAAGCTGAGGAGCCATCTGGGAGCTGGAAAAAGGAGTGTCAGCAGTCCCTTTGGACCGGACGGGAGCAGGAAGAGCCTGGAGAGGAATGGCTGATCCTGACACGCCCATTGCCAGCCTGCTTTGGGAAAGGATGGAAAATCCGCCTGTTGTCGTTAACTTTTTGATATCTTCTCAGGGTGGAGGGACAGTCACTCCATTATATCCTCGTGAGAAGGTGGGGAAGGAGAGTAAAAATGTGTTTCCCCTGGCAACAGGCAGAGCTGGCCATGGCTGATTTACACGGAAGAACATTAACCAGGCTCCAGCACGAGCACACTTTGCTGTGTGTGTGGTGGCTGTACAAACAAGCTCTCTTCATCAGCAGCAGGTCGCTGATGAATTGAGGTGCTTCATTTCGCTTACAACTCATAATTCACGTTTTATCAGTTTCTATCAGCTTCTTATGCTCAGAGGCACTCTCACGGGCGTTTAAATGATGAAGTTAGTTTGTCATCGTCCCTGCAGCCGTGAAGCGTTTTAATTGTTGAAGCACGAGGAGAGGTGATTGATGTGAAAAGGAAATCAGAGCGGTAAACTCTTGCACCTCAAACAGCTCCTTCCCATACATCACTCTGCACACAAAAGCTCTCCAGATTAGCCTTGTTTAAATATTATTTGCATTTAAACTGCAGCGT
The DNA here is from genome assembly GCA_013397565.1 of Ptilonorhynchus violaceus. Lineage (NCBI taxonomy): Eukaryota > Metazoa > Chordata > Aves > Passeriformes > Ptilonorhynchidae > Ptilonorhynchus > Ptilonorhynchus violaceus. The sequence continues at coordinate 294,404 of VZRJ01013147.1, read as the reverse complement.
GGGTTATAGACTGTGTGTTTTGTGAATGAGGCTAAACGCTAAAGGCAGCAGTTGCATTTTCCTTCAAACACTGGGATCCACGGGCGCACTTTGAAGGCAGAGTTCTAAGCAGCCTGCAGAGTCAAGGACATGAGAGGAAAGCCTGGTTTGATGTCTGCAAAGTGAGGGGCCGGCAGGCTGGGCAGGAATGCAGCGACTCCGCGTTCTGAGCCGGGAACAAAAGGAAGGATTCCTCGTTCCGAGCGCTGCCTTTGTAAACACATCTTCATTCAAGTACTCTGCAGCCTTAATAGATTTTTTTATACACTGAATTGTTCTGTTATTTTGCAGTTAACTTCAAAACGTTGTGTAGAAGGGGACTATGCTAATAGAGTGCTACCAAGTCACTTCTGTCCCCGGCTTCAGTAATGAAGCCTCTAACTGGATATTGATGCTAAATACCATTGTTAGGAAGCCCAATTATATTTTTTTTTCCACGCTCAGTGTGAAGAAGTGCAGTAGGTCACTCATTCTGAATAACAAATCAGCTTCTTAGCCTTTCCCAGAAATGATTCATTATTCAAAAAAATCCATTTTTGATTTTCATTTTTTCAAAAAGGTGGTTGCAAGTTTTATAAAAGGACTCTTTTCTTTCCCAGGGCCTTCCTAAATTCAGTGCCAAGGGCCTAAAATATGCATTACCCTTACAGAAAAAAAAATAAATTTCCATGCAAAAGGTTATAAAGTGGAAAATACAATTTAAATTTCTCTATATGGGTTAAAATCTGTAGGGTTTCCCTTTGTTATGCTAACAAAGGACAATATATCATAAAATGCCTCCTGAAATGTGTTAGGGAAGGGCGTGGAAATGCTCTCGGGAGAATGACAGTGTCAAACACCCCATTTGGAATCATCTCCGCTAATTCAGAGTTTTATAGATGAGATCCTGGAAAACCCTGGCTGACAAAGAATCTGGTCCCAATCCAGAAAATAACGAAAGAGTGGAGTATCTGGGAAGTGGGGGGAGGAAAGACTGGTGTCAAAGGTGATTATTGAAAGAGTTCATCAAAAGAATGAAGCTGTGTCACTGGCGCGCTGGCTGCCACTTCCAGGGCGCCGGGAACAGGGCTCGGGAAATCGCTCATGATGAAGGAAGAGCTCATTTCAGAAAGATGAGATCTTTTTTCCATGAAGTTACATAATCACTTATTGGAAACATTCAGCTCCAAAGCTGTAATAACTCACTCTCTGGAAGTTCTCGTGCTCCAGCGGGCCCTTGGAAGGCGGAGGGTTGGTGGTGGGTGTGTTTAGGGATGCTGGACTCGCTCACAGCCTCCAAGATATTCCTTTGTTTGGCATTCCTTGCTAGACCAAGGAATGATGAACAGCAGCATTTACACCTCCCAGTGCAACATGCACAGCGGCTCCAGTGGACTGTGGCACGATTCACAGTGAAATATTTCCATGTTCCTGTATTTTTCCCTCGTCGTTCCTTTATCTGTTACCTTCCAATTCATTTAGGGCCTGGGCCTCTTGCTATTCCCACACCTGAGGCTGGCCAATTTGTAGGCACTGCTGGAATGAATTCTGACCACCCCAAGCACTCTGAGAGCGTGAGGAGGAGCCCAGAGCTGGACTGAAGATGCAGTGAGAGACTGAAGGAAACAGGATTACTGATCTAAAGTTGTCCTCCCCAGCTTCTTCCCGCAGCACCCACCTTCACTCCATGCCCATCCCACTCCCCTTGGCTCCTCGGGAGCCCAGGCAGAGTGTCTGGAACAGGCTCTGCTCCCCCAGGCAAGCTGCAAACACTGAAGTTGGTATGACCTAGCAACGATGATTATTTGTGATTTCACATCCATGTTTGCAGAAGGTGGGGGAATATTTTGAGAAATGCATGTGAAATGTTTGGATAACGGTTGAGGCTCAGTTAATGATCCTTAATCCCGGTAGTAGCTCCAAAAAAGCGTCTGCTCTCTATTTGTATCTGAGAACTGCTTCCCAAAATAATAGGCAGTACATAAAGTCAAGGGCACTGGGTTCACGGATGCACCAGCTGCTCTCCCAAGCGGAATTCTTTACAAACAGCCAATAATCTGCTCTACACTAAGAAGTTTAAAGCAGTTTTTTATTAAACTAGGGGCACTAGAATTGTATATATCTCCTGGTATTTCATTAAGGTTATGGCCTGGTGTCCAGGGGGATAATAAGATGCCAGAAGGCTGCAAGAAATGCAAATAAAAATGATGCGTAGTGCTGGGACTGTTATTTGTAATTCCGCAGTATTTCCATTCTCCAGCACTACCCTTGGCTTGGGAACAGCAGGCTAAAGCTGAGGGTTACTGATACACATCCTCAGCCACAGGGAGAAGGTTTTGAATGTGCTTTTTAAACCATTTATCTAATGGTCTATAGCAAGATGGTTTGGAGTAGATTTCATGTTGCCAGGTTTTAGACTGCTTTAGAAAGCTGGGTTAAGAAAGCCAGCATGTTAAAATACACAAGTTAAACCTGCTCTGAGCCACTCTGTGGGGAAGCCTGCCTTTCTCCTGTGCCTACAACAAGGACACAGATCCTGAATATTTGAAATTGAGAATAATTTTCTTCTTTTCCCTTTAATAATTTTAAATCTTTGGAACTTTATATTTTACCTTTTGTGTGATGTATTTAAATGGGGGCGTCTGTTTGCCATGGGCGGAAGACTATAATGATTGTTATAAGTTCATTCCAGCACAGCATTTGTTCAAGACCTGGCCCACTTTACAGTATTGGTAATGGAAAACTGATTATTTTAATGCATAGTAATTGTCAGGTGCTTTTTGTGGACTGTGGCAGTGGGTAAGAACCAGAGGGATTCTAAATGTGCCAACCATGGCGCCTTCTCCTGACAAATAAAAATGAATCTGTCTTCTGGTTAGTATGGAAATAAGAAAGAGAAAGAGAAAGAGAAAGAGAAAGAGAAAGAGAAAGAGAAAGAGAAAGAGAAAGAGAAAGAGAAAGAGAAAGAGAAAGAGAAAGAGAAAGAGAGTTATCATGGAAAAGAGGAAGAGAACAGTAAAATTAGCAGGAATGTATGTAATGTTTGATCTTACTTGCAAGGCCTTGAGAACTACAAAACCCCTGGTCACCAAGAAGCCCCTTAGGCTGGGGATGAAGGGCAGCTCCTGGCAGAGAAGGATGTTCTGCCCTATTCACAGGGCTTTTTATTTTTCCTCTGATTACTGGAAGAAATAGCCTGCTGCATCCAGAGGCCACTGTCAGGAACCTTCCACTATCCCAGGGGTGTCCCAGGGANCTCATGGAAAAGAGGAAGAGAACAGTAAAATTAGCAGGAATGAATGTAAAGTTTGATTTTACTTGCAAGGCCTTGAGAATGACAAAACCCCTGATGACCAAAAAGCCCCTTAGGCTGGGGATGAAGGGCAGCTCCTGTCAGGAAAGGATGTTCTGATGCCTGCCCTATTCACAGGGCTTTTTATTTTTCCTCTGATTACTGGAAGAAATAGCCTGCTGCATCCAGAGGCCACTGTCAGGGACCTTCCACTATCCCAGGGGTGTCCCAGGGATACACCTTCCACTATCCCAGGTGGCTCCAAGCCCTGTCCAACCTGGCCTTGGACATTTCCAGGGATGGGGCAGCCACAGCTTCTCTGGGCACCCTGTGCCAGGGCCTCACCACCCTCCCAGGGAACAATTCCTTTGCAATATCCATCTAACACTGCCCTCTGGCAGTTGGAAGCCATTCCCCCTTTCCTGTCACTCCATCCCTTGTAAATAAAGAGCCTCTCTCCCTGTTTCCTGTTGGCTCCTTCAGGCACTTGAACAGAGCCACGACCTGGCAGGTGCTTGTGTGAGCTCTGATGGCACGACCGGAATAAACTTTGGTTATTGCACACTGGCCCAGATATGCAGCTCAGTGGTGTTCAGGTCAGAATTACACCAGCATTATCTCCTGCTCTGTGTCAGGGAATGCCCCTAAAACGTGCCCACCTCGAATCAGTTGCTGGGACAAGAGGGTTGCACTCACAGGGAACAGTTCAAGGTATGAAAGTGGATTATTGCAGGCATGTGTTGACCAGTGGGGGAATGAAAGGTCACATCAGCTGTTCTGTAAAATCCTATCTGTGGTGTGCATCAGCTGGTTAAAAAAAATAAGGGGTTGATGGAGAACTCCACTAAATATTTGTGCTAATTGTAAGCCTTAGCATAATAATTTGCATTTTTAATTTACATTGAATTAAATTAAAAATGGGTTTTTCTAAATTACATTTGCAAGAATAGACAGGTAAAAAATTAATATACCTATGTAATGCATTCTATAATTATTGCATATTATATATTAGTAAATGTTAGAAAAGGAAAAAAAAACCCTAAAAAAAAAATGTATTTAATCATCCTGTCCCATAACGGAGAAAAATTCTGGAGGACTCCCTGTAGAGCCTCCTCTAGGTTTCATTGTTCCCCACATTCCCATGAAATTGATGCAAAGCAAAATGAAGTAAAAAGGATTCAATTTCGTTTTAAGTGTCTGAAGAGAGAATCAGCTGAAAACTTCATGTTCTAGATTTAGAATTCACAGGCCACAGAGAGACATGGGAGCGGGAAAGTTTCAATAATCTGAATGTGCCATTTTTTCACATTTCCACGTTCAAGCATCACCCAGGATTCGTTTCCCTAGCAGAAAACCCATCTCTCCCAAATTTGGTATGTTTGTTGCTCTATCAAATGTAGCATGTTTGCCCTTTTTTTTATATGTATAAAACAAGCCACGTCAAACCCAAATGTCCCATTCCACATCACATCCTGAAGTGATAGACAGTAGGCAGCCCATTAAAACAAGTGACTTGTACAGACAGAAGTGTTTTTAATTTATAACATGCTTAAAAGTAGTGCCAAGTCACTCAAAAACTAATTCCTGTTTTTATGAAATCTGTGCCTTCTGCTTCATCCTCCCTCTTCAAACAGAGAATCATTTCCAGAAATATCAGAGGACTTATTTAAAGACACTTGCCCTGTTCCTTTAAGATTCCCCTTTACCGACTGCTCTGATGAGTTCACAATGAAATTCCTTAGACACAGGGGACAACGTGGTAAAATTGGGCCATTTATTCTTGTTATAAACTATTATTTCTGAGATAAGGAAAAAAAAGAGAATTATCAGAACAGTGCTGAGGAGAAAAATAAACAAACAACGCCCAAACTTAGAAGCCAGAATTAAAATACCAAAAGCTTCCAATGCTTCACTTTCCCTTCTTAAAGTAAAAAGAGCAAGAGAGGGATCGCTCCAGCAATGCTGGCACCTCCCCACGAGAGGAAAGACACTGCTGATGGCAACGCTCATGTTAGCAGTGAACACATGGCAGGGGCAGGCGGGGCCACAGAGCAGGTTCTCTCTGCCTCCTTTTGTATTTGAAGCAAGAGAGTGACCCAATCAGCCTTTCTCAGTGAGGTTACACCAACACATCGCAATCTTCCCACTCCTCAAAAATTTTGAGCAGCTCTGGGGTTTTTCAACTGCTGCTGTGCACGAGTGTGCTGCAGAAAGGAGAGGATAAAATGATCAACAAAAGCAAATGCCTAAGATTCCCTCTTACCCTTTTCTAGTTTTTCCACGTGTTATTACTTTGCAAGAATCCTCCGTTTCCCTGCTTCAGGAACTGAGATGTTGCAGTTTCCTCGGCACAGAATTTATAATCTTGCAGGTTTTTGCTCAGCTTCACTAAGTTTTGGGTCACCCTCAAGTGTTTCTGTGACCAGAACCTACAGCCAGCTGCATTTTCTCTCCCAGAACACCTGATTTAGCAAGGTCTAGTTACCAGTGGTGCAGGTAGGAAGGCCTAAATTTAGGCAAGCTTGGTTGTGTTCCTAAGCTGAGCCTGAAGAGAAATCCCAGCTGGGGAGAAACAACTCCAAGGATCCTTCCATGAATGGCAGCAGTGCCAGCACAGGGACAGTCCGGCCCTGGACACCCCTGTCCAGCTGCTGCCCACCCAAACATCTGTACAGAACTTCCAGGGACAGAATTATGAACCGGGAAATATTTCTGGTACTTGTTCCTGGAGTGAAACAAGCATCAGTGTGCCATTCTGAGTCATTTTGGGGTTCTAGCCTGGATCAGACAACTCCTTTCCAGGCTGGATATTGAGAAAATTCACTTTCAGAGCAAGCATGGTTGAAAAGGTTTTCTAATTATTGCAGTTTCTGGTTCAGTTTTTATTTGGTGTTACTCTCTTTTCCCTACTTGTAGATTTGTGCTCAGTGCTTCACTGGCGTGTTCTTTGCTTTCTGCTGCTGCTGAGGACCAATATTTTCTCCTGCACAGTGACTGATCCTTCTTTTGGTTTTAATATTCTTCCTTCAGCAGAAATAAGCTTAGCAGGATTTCGGAGCCCTCGGCAAATCCAACACAGCAGCTCCCGGGATGATGACTTTCCTGCCTACACATTTCTGAACAACAACATTTCTGCATTTTCCTTGCTCATACAAATCGCCAGCAAGGTTTTAAGCAGTGTAGTTTCTTTTCACTGCTTTTGAGAGAGGGATAGAATTGAATCTGCCAAGATTTTAAAAAGTTTTTAAAGGGCCCTACCAGTTCACAGTGGGAAATAAGTTGTTTTATTATTGTTTTATTGTTGGTACCATTTCTGTAACATTTTTAATCTTATGATTTTAGGGTTTTTTCCATGGGTAGAAGAAAAGCCACCATTCAGGTACATGTTATTCTTTGTAGTGGCTAACATTTTGAAAAATTCCAATGTTTGAGGAGATGGGAAAAGCAAAATTAGTTCTGTAACCCACTAGAGAACGGGAATGGGTTTTATTCCATAATTTGATTATAAGATGGTCAATTTTGTTTACAATTATAACACCCTTATTAAGAAATGGAAATTATTTTCCTGTTCATTTTCCAGTCTCCCCAAGAAGCTGTGGAAGAGGGAATGGATCATCAGAAACTGATCAAATGGCTCATCAGACAGTGTAAAATGTCAAGTTAAGCAGGAGAGGCCTTTCACAGCCAAGGACTGGCACTGATAATGTTTAAAAAGGGTCCTGATCTGAAATGGTCGAGACTGCTGAACTTTTCTTAATATGGATCTGAATATTTTCTTTTATCCCATTAGTCCCCTCCTGGATAATGGGTTCTGTGTGAATAACTGTCACAGAAAACAGCTCCGTGAAATGCGTGCTTTAAATGTGTTTCTTCGATTTGTTAAAATTACTCTTCAATGAAATGTTGCTTTTCATCTGAAAACACACAAAGAGAAGGTCGTGACCAGCTTTGTTTGAAATAAAAGCTTGCAAATTCTTCCAAGCTTCCCCTTGTCTCATGGGTGATATCAGAGGAGGCAGACGAACAAGTGAGTTCCCTGTGTCACCACAAAGGAACAGAAGTGGAGGGTTGGTAAAGACACCCCAAATCCTTCAAGATTCCTTTTTTCCCACAGTAAATACACAGTAGGGACAGAGGAAATGCCATTGTTTCTGTTTCATGCATAGAGAAATTAAGCATGAAGGGGATAAGGGATTTGATTTGCATGGATTGTGAATGTGATTATGGAAGAGATGAGAAATGAAATCTAGGAGCATTCCTGGTTTTATTTGTGGTGTGGGGGTTTTTGTTTCCCTTTTCCTCTCAAAGGAAAATCCTGTCTTATTTTCATATTCATATTCCCTTCCTGCTTCTTCTTTAATCTTTATAGTGTAAAAATCCTAGAATATGGGTAATTTAAAACTTCCACATTGGTTTGCACAACATGGCTCTGGTCCAGCAGCCTCTTCTAGAAGCTCGTTTCTAGATGCATAGAATAAATCATAAATAACTAAACCCCACTAGAAACACAACAGAGAGCCTAAATAAAGTAATAAATTCCTGCCCAACCTGCTTCTGTAAAGCTGCAAACCTTCCCACTGGGACGAATCTTCAGGATCCAAAAAACCCAGGGGTTATTGCTTATGGAGCTGTGGAATCCTTCTGCTGACGATGTGTTCAGCATTCATTTGAAAGGCAAGACAAACTACACCATAAATTTTCCAAGGAAACAATGGAAACATGGGATTTATGATCATTGACTCTTGCCGAAGGCTGATCCTGTAGATCTGTATTTGTCATTCCGGTCGCACAAAGTCATTTTTCAGTTTTTCATGGCTGGCTGAAGGGTTAGAGTGCCAATGGAAACATCACGTTGGAATAACAGATGTCAGAAATATTGCACCAGGAACCAGGAGCTACTTTAACAGACCCTGTAAAATATTGCTTTTCTTATGCCCAACAGAGGGGTAAGAGCATTTTTTATTTGCTTTTTAAGTCAATTGGCACTTCGTCTGAACTGGAACCATAGGCTGAGGCTGTGAAGGAATTTCAGTTTGTGCCAGTGCGTGTGAAGTTTTGCTCTCAAGGCTCTCTGCTTGCGTGGGCTTTTGCTGAACAATAAATAAATTGGCTATTTAAAGGTCCTTGAATAGCACAAAAGTATTGAATCACTCCTTTAGCTGTTCCACTGAAAAGTATTTAATTCTTGTCCTCCGTTGCATTCATCCAAAGAAAGGTTATTAATTTCCTTCTCAGTTGTGTTTTGCTCAGGGAATATTCCCCAGTGCTTTTCTGGCTTGAGCTATGCTTGAAGGTTTCCCCAGCACAAGTATGTCAAACAAGAGTGTGAAAAATCATTTCCCTGTCAAGTGCATCTTTGCTAGAACACAGCAGTGGGGGTAAAGAATGTGAGTGTAAAAGGGTGAATTTTCAATGGTTAACCAATTTAACGCAGGGAACTGGCAGGAGCTGTGCTGCCAGAGACATCTCTGGTGATCAGGTTTGTTGGTATGGCAATTACTCACTCTAACAAAACTAAGGTATCATTCCCACCCTTCTCAGCACTCCTAAACAGGTGCCTGGATGTTGCTGGGATGAGGAAAGATGTGCAGATACTCTGCTAGAGTCCACACACATTTTCAAAGCCCTGACTGGAGAAGAGAATAAATTCAGGCAGCAGAGTGAGGCACCAGGGTTCTGGTACTACTTGATCAAAGCACATATGCAGCATCCAACAGGAGAAAAGTTCTCTACTGATGGAACCTGGAAATGTGTCCTATGGCTCCTGCCATGGATTCTTTGATCTCTTTTTGTCTTAAGAGAATTCTAACACAGTCTGAGACTTTCTACAGTGCTGGTATCTTAGTTTATATGTGTTCTGTTCAATGAAAATGCTGTTGAATTTTATTTAGGGTGAGAGATCAATATTTGCCTGGTCCTGCATTAGAAAATGCAATTGTTCATACATATAAGTAAAGTGCTATCACTGTTAAGCAGTGCTCCAGGCAAGTAAATACTTTTTCCTTTCACTTTTTTTTCGTATCAGAGAAATTTGATTTAGAGTTTGGTATGGATTTCATAAAGATCCTGATTTTGAAGGGAAAAAAACCCACACTGATAGTACAGGGAGAGAAACTGAGAAGCTGAAATTAAAGTACTGTAAAACAGGGAGTTTCAAGTTCCTCTTTAGCGGGAGTATGAAATCAGGAAGAAATCTCAAATGCTTAACCTCAAAAACTTCCCAACATTTTAAGCATCTTTCTTTGTTGATCATTTTGAACAAGGTCTGCGGACCTTGTTACATAAATATTAAATATTGCAACAAAACAAAAGCATTTCTCCTGCAAAAATAAGCAATACTCCATGTTGTGGTCTAACCTGGCAGGCAGCTATACCCCCAGAGCTGTTCATTCATTCATTCATTCATTCACTCATTCCCCCCAGCTGGGCTCAGGGAGACAATCAGGAAAAAGAGAAAACTCCTGGGTTGAGATAAAGAAAGTTTAAAAGAAGAAAAGGGAAAAGGAAAAGGAAAAGGAAAAGGAAAAGGAAAAGGAAAAGGAAAAGGAAAAGGAAAAGGAAAAGGAAAAGGAAAAGGAAAAGGAACCCTTATTAAGATCAGAAGTCATATCAGCTCTCCTACTCCATCTGGGGAACTGCCCTCTGGAAACCAGAGCAGCAGTTTTCCTGGAAGAACCAGGATTTTGTGATTGCTTTGCCTTGCAACTCCTATATCCTTGACCCATGCCACTTCCTCCTGTCCTCTGCATGGTCCCACGGGTGAAACCAGGGCATGGAACACTTACTCCTGACAGCTGCTGCTCCAGGCCAGTGGGGAGCAGGACACATCCCGTGGGAATTGCTGGAACTCCCCTGACAGGTTCTCCACAGCCAAGGCACAGGATATAGGGAGGAAAAGAGCCTTTCTTCATACAGCTGGAGCTGGCCAGCCCATTCCCCCTCTGTCATCACCCCGGTGAGCTGCCACAGTGACAGTGTCCTCCATACAAACTTTTGCCATGTGCCTTCATCCGTATCTTTGGACCCCTGCTTGTTGTCCAGGTCATCATGAATCCCCTCCAGCAGGGCTGATTCCCTCTCTAATCCCTGTCTCCATGGTGGTCCCCTTGCCTGGGTGACATCCAACACCTTCCTTTAAGGGATGCCTTCCTCCTTCCCTCCAGGGGCTGCGGATTGTGCCCCTTTTCCAATCACTTTTCTGTTGCCCCATTCCCTAGAAACTGATCCTAGCTGCTTGGCTTCCCGACCTTCTAATTCCAGGCTACTGGCCCCATTGTCCCACATGGATTATGGGTGAAATCTTTTTGCCTGTCTCACAGTTCACTCAAGGATGGGGATCAGGTGGATGCATTCAGGAAATGCAGCAATAGGAACATGCTGGCTGAACATTCCAAGCATATCCAAAATTCTCCAGAGCCGTTGTAACTAGACTGGAGGAGAAGGGAAAGGTGAAGGAGTGGAAGGGAGTGTGCCCCCTCGTGTCTCCAAGAGATTGGCTCTGAGGAGAAAAGGTGCAGAGAGAAACTATTAATAATTTCCAAGAGATGGTTCCTGGACTGCAGAGGTGATGGTGATGCTGAGTACAAATACCAGATTAGGCTCACAACCAGTAATTTTATCATATCATGAGCCAGGGCTACACAGTACAGAAAAACAATAACTTTAATCCAGGCCCCAGAGATGATAAATAACACAGAAGAAATGCAGCAAGTGAGGTGCTACATACCACAAGTCTGGGAGTAAGCACAGTGAGTCTAAGTGAAGTAAATAAAGATTGTGAGCAGCAACTATTCAAATAATATAATGAATTATTATAACCATTTTTTTCTAACAAGCTGTGGTCAGGTTTATCATTATCTCAACCCTTCATGCCCGACGTTGGGTGCTAAAAAGGACTGTGGTGGTTTACCTGGCAGGCAGCTGAACACCACAGCTGTTCCCTCATTCCGACTGCAGTGGGATCAGGGAGAGAAGCAGAAAAACCACAAAACTCATGGATTGAGAAAAACTTGGTTTAAAAAAAAAAAAGGAAGGGGTAATAATGATAATGAGCAAAGAATACACAAAGTGCTGCACGGTGCAAGTGTTCACCACCTGCTGACTGATGCCCAGCTGAGTAGTGGCTGCAACTGCCCTCGTTTTATTGTTCCCCTTGATGTCACAGCATGGAACAGCCCCCCAACCACTCTGGATCAGCTGTGCTGGCCTTGTCCCCTCCCAGCTCCTCGTGCACCCCCAGCCAGCTCGCTGGCAGGGCAGCAGGAGAAGCTGAAAGCTCCTTGAGTCAGTGTGAGCCCTGGTGAGGAACAACCAAACCACCAGTGTGGGACCGACACCGTCCCCATCCCACAGCCAGAGCACAGCAGCGCACCAGAACCCTCGGCTCAAACGGGGTTTTTTTAGATGGAAGTTCTGTGTTAGATGGAAAACAAGCAGGAGTGTCTAAATCCAGCAAAGAGCTTGGTTCCCCAGCAGAAACACAACTCTGTGCTGAACCTGTAAGCTTTGGACCCTCGAGGGGAATCCAGGACATCCAAAACTTTCCTAGTATTTGGACAGTGTTAGGACAAGTCATGTCCAGTAATTTTGGAGGTACCCAATGAGGTTCAGGTGGTAATTTCTGAGTTTTAATTTGTCTTCTGCTTTGCTGTTGGCCTTCCCCCTGCCCTTGCTGTGGCCCTGTCACACACTGACCCGAGGCAATCAATCCCTGGTGGTACCACATTCCTGCGGCACAAACCTTTCCCAAGAGGCCAAACTGATGGGAAAAACACAGGAATTTGCACTGTTATAACTTATTAACTATTCCAGCTATTGCTCCTCTCATTACCTAAGACCACCTAATGAATACATGTAATTAAAAGGCAATACATGTGTGCATTATGCTTTGAATCTCTGGCTGCCAAGAAGTCTATGTGTTCATCCATATTTTTGCAAGGATCTTGTAGACTCCTAAATGTCTCTGTAATGCTATGGTAAAAGTATTAAATTTGGAATATCACTTTCTTCTTTTCCATTTAGAATTTTATTTAAACATATTAATAGTGATTCTGTCAAATAAAGGTGAAGAAAACAAAATAATAAAAAAGACCTTCTACTTATTAGAGGGGAAAGTGATAGGTTATGGTTTGGGATTTTTTTAATGAGAGGCAGTTGAAAGAAAGCTTCATATTTTGTTTCTTGTTTTGTTTTGGTTTTTCTTATTCTTACTCATTTAAATCCTCGTTATGCTTTTCCAGTAGGGATCATGAGGTGAAGGCAGAGAAACATTCTTAGATCATAAAATTAGTGGTGTTGTTTCTTCTCTCAGGAAATGTACCTATTTCACTGTCCCTGTCTCTACAGGTGTTTGTGACTTCCCCATCCTTAAAATATTGTAATCAGTTGGCCAAACCTCAGAAGTTTTTTGAAAGAGAAAGGATTAAATTCTTGCTCAAACGGGTGGCGAGACAGAAGCCAAAAAATGAAGTACTGCCTTATTGAAGAAGTCCAGCTTATTAGGCACCAAAGAACACATATAAAATAATTGTAACAGGAATTGTCACCCTAAGCTATGAGCTGAACTCAGAGGTTACGTCTACAGTGGATACTAAATCAGAGAAATCTAAATATATAAAACACAAACCCAGAGGAAACTATAACTTTTTGTATTGTCATAATGAAAGAACCACTTTTCTTATAGATGAAATATTGAAATTTCATCTCATGTTAAACCAGCATATTTTCAATTTTTTAAAAATTTTTTTTACTTGTTTTTGAGGAGAGATGTTTTAAGCTACAAGCAGAAGAAAACATTCCGTCTTCTTTTCTTTACTGTTAATTTCTCCATTTCTAAATGTAACAACAGGCTCTGCATTTGTTGCTGGGGAATTTTTGGTTTAGCCCTTGAGGTGAATTAAACACATAACTTGCATTTAAATAAAAACATTTTTAAAAAATCAAAAAACAAACAAACCAACCTAACCCAGGTTGGAAAGGACAACGCTCCCAGCGATGCACAGGGTGGGACTGTTGGGGTGTCTGTGCAGGGCCAGGGGTTGGACTCCATGATCCTGGTGGATCCTTTCCAACTCAGGATATTCTGTGATTCCTTGATCCTAATTCTGTAACCATCGGCACAGTTTTCAGTTCACACCCGGTTTCTGTCGGCCTCCATTATTCTTTCTATCCCATTATCAGGCTTCTAAATTGGGTGAGCAAGACTATGAAGTTTCCTTTACTTGAGTTAGTCATAAATCATAGGACATTAATTATAAAGGGAAAGGGAAAAAAAAAACCAAGCGAAAACAAATGCACCAGTCATGCATCAGCACAAATCCCAAAGAAACACTGAGGAATGGATGCAGCGATGGGACACGGGGAAACGAATAAGAAAATACTGACTTTGTTTTTTCAGCACACAAATATAGTAAGTGGAAGTTATCTAATGATAAAAAAAACTTTAAAAAATAAAAAACTAGCATATTCAGTTCAAGGTCCATTACTTTTGCCCAGTGGGTGTTACAACCCCACTCACAGTCAATGAAATGACTCCTATTGACTTGGAAATATTTTCAATCAGGCCTAAAGCGTAATGCCTGTAAAACTCGTTAATCTAGACGTGCGTGATTTAATAAAGTTGAAATGTTCTCTTTTCACTGAGAAAACCCAAAAGTTCTGATTGTATTTTCATACACTTCAGGGTATGTCCAAACCAAAACATACAGCAGCAGCTCTGCAGAACAATGCTGTGAGGTGTAGTGAATTTTACCACACAAAACTCACCAGCTCCTGTGGATTGCTTGTGCAGAGGAATTAGACACGCAGGCTCGAAATGTAATTTCCCTCAAATTCTCACTGGAAAAAAAAAATTACTTCAGATAGGATGAAAGATCTTGCTAAAATAGCCTTTTGCAAAATGGAACTCCCATGGTTAGGCAGCTATGAATAAGTTCTGATTGAAAATAAGGGGTTTTTTTAGGATTCTGTGATTTAATGATTTTTTTTTTTTACATTACGTGATAAAATAGTGTCTATGCATACTGTGACTTAATGGCAAAGTATGATATAATGAGTCAATATATATATTTTTCAAATAGCAAAAAATTGCTGCTGCACTGAGAAGAGCATATTTTTGTATCTATATTTATCTGAAATACACAATATATTCAATATGTCACAGTCTGAGCCATTCATTCCAACACTGTTACTATATTATTCTGATATATCATTTTTACTATCCCTCTACTTGCTGAACAATCATGAGAGAATATCAGATGTATATGCAAGTTCACAATACTTTTCTAAACATTCTTCCAAACCCATTGCTTAAATCAGTTGAAAATGAAATGCCAATTGTTAAAACAATATTTTCCCCCAATGACAACTTTTGACAATGTGATGGTGCACAAAAAATCCATCTTTCAGTTCTGTGGGAAAATCTTTTCATAGCTCTCATGTATCTTTTCATCAGACTCCTTTCAGAAGAGCAGAGACGTTTTTTGCAAATATTCATTCTCTTTCAAAGGCACGGGGGTTTTAACATGAATTTCTTATTTCTGTAGTAAACGGGGAATTTCGTTCACTGGGAACTGGGGAAGCTCCTGAGTAGAACTGGTTGCCACCAACTTTTAGGGAAGTCACAGCCTGTGTTAATTTGATATTTAGTCTGACCAAACCTGACAGTGTTTTAGAGGGAAACAATTCAGGGAGAATTTGAACCATGGAGGAGAGATTCACACACTGTTACAAACGCTACTTCAATAACTGAGCTGCTTTTAGTAGTGTAGCATGGGACACTGAGAACTCGTGCTTTACTTTTTCACCTGAACTGCTAATAAAGACATTCAATAGGCACATTTATAGAGAAAATTACGATGCTATTTTTTTTTCAGTGATCAAAT
Source organism: Ptilonorhynchus violaceus (assembly GCA_013397565.1). Taxonomy (NCBI): domain Eukaryota; kingdom Metazoa; phylum Chordata; class Aves; order Passeriformes; family Ptilonorhynchidae; genus Ptilonorhynchus; species Ptilonorhynchus violaceus. The sequence continues at coordinate 279,212 of VZRJ01013147.1, read as the reverse complement.
AACTTGTAGGATGAAAAAAACCCCCAACATTTTCTTTACAGAGAGGAACGTGGTAGCAGGACGGGCTTACCTTTGTGCTGGTGGTGTTGTTGCACACTTGTGCTGATTTACAAAGCTCTCCTCCAGCTGAGATGGGTACTAAGCCTAAATTGAGGTTTATTCAGCCGGAACAATGCTCGTGATTCTACATTTTAGCTGTGCCTCGTGTCTCCAGAAGACTTGGCCAACAGGTCCACAGCCTGCAGCCTCTCCCCAAGGGGGACTGGAGGGTTTGTGATATAAAAGATGGGATTTCTGATGGGAATATTTCAATCTGTTTCTCTTCAAGATTTGGATTCTAAACCAAAAGAATGGTTTGTGCGACTCACGGAAGCCATTGCTGCCTGAGGTTCCCATTCACAGAGACTGGAATACCGCTGGGAAGAGATTGCAGCCCAGCTGGTGCAAGCCGTGTTCCTCAGGAACTGCAGACTTTTCTTCAGGAGAAACTGCATTTTCAGGCAGGATCAGAGAAATTCAGGTTAGAAAATAGACACCAATATTCTGGTGCTTCGAGTGCACGCAGCACGTTGTGCTGTGGGTTAGTGGGCACGGTGGTATTAGGTCTAAGGTTGGACTTGATCTTGGAGGTCCTTCCCAATCTTAATAATTCTATCTTTTTAAGAGTCTTCTTTATTTTTTTCAATAGTTTTGGCTCCTTTCCTTGCTTTTCACACGCAATGATAGATATTCCATCACTACTCTTAGCCTAAAAGTTGTCAGTTTTAAACATCTAGAAGAAAACTTCATTCTCCTGAAACTGAAGAAGAGTTGTAATTCTTTAACCTCATGGCTTTTCTGGTCTCTTTTTAGACATCTTTTGTAGTGTATAAGAGCAATGATTGTGTAGCTAAAGCAATAAACTGAAATTTTGTCAATTATACAGCACTTAGAGCAAGTACTTAAATTAACAATCAACTAGGATAATTAAAAGTGTTCTTCATGTAAATTTCTCCTAAATATTGTTTTTTTCACACGTCAGAGATATGAACATCTACTTAAAAAGGCAATGTGCCCTTTCAACCTGAATAAATATGTCTATTCTGGCTACTACAAGGAAACCATCAGCATCCATTGGTTCCACCTTTATCTGTCTATTTAGTATTTTCTCTGAGTTAGATCAGTCAAACATAAACATCATTCCTCTCTAAATAAGAACTGGAAAGCACCTTTCTACTCCTTAAATACAGAGTAGTGGCATTCTTTGCAGCATTTCCAAGCACTGCCTTGATATTCATACCCAGGGCCCTTCAGCTGGAGCCACCTTCTCTTGATTTCCCAATGTGTCACTGTTGGAGGTTGGACCAGGTCAGACTTGAACTTAGAGGTCTTTTCCAACCTTAATGATTCTAGGATTCTATAGGAAATACTATATTAAAAAAAAATAATGTCTAAATCTCAGTCTTCCTATGAATTACACTACTCTCTATGTTGCTTAATAGTAAAATGAGTTCTCAAAAAATTGCAGCTCCAAAAGCTTTTCCTTCCCCAGATCTGTGCAGCCAATATGGTTCTGGTTATGATTGTACCAGCAATGGCAAAAAAATAAAATTTTACCTTTTGCACCACGATAGTGCCCAAGGAAAGTGTTGGTTCCAGTCCCAGTGCCACACTGCTCCAGCCTTAATTAAGCTTGAACAATAACCTTGAGAGTGGATCCCGATTTTTTGGTGGGAGCAGAGCATTCATTCTTCCCTTAATTTGCAGTAGTTACAATTCCAGAGTTGCACCACAGCACCTCTTCCACAGCTTGAGCTAAAGAAAAGTTTTAGAATCATAGGAGAGGATCACAAAATATCCTGAGTTTGAAGGGACCCACAGGGATCGTGGAGTGCAGCTCCTGGCCCTGCACAGACACCCCAACAATCCCAGCCTGTGCATCCCTGGGAGCGTTGTCCAAACGCTCCTGGAGCTCTGGCAGCCTTGGGACTGTGACCACTTCAGCCTCCCCTTTCCCACTCTGCCCCCCCCTTCCCTGCTAAGGGACTCAGCTAACGCTGGCCACATACAAAATTAAGAATTCCTAAAGAAATCATGCTAGGAACACTGAAATAGGCAATGGCACTAACAGAAGGAAGGAGTGGCAGCCTGCAGTAGGTATAAATCATTTACAGGTTTTGCAGTGGGGAAAAAGAGCACCTTTTTAATCACTGGAAAAGGGAATCTGTCTGGAATAATTGTGATCAATAAATTTAAGAAAGCACTGTATTCTACCTCAGAGTGACTTTGGTTTGGCTTCTGTGAGGCCTTTTGAACATTCCTCTACCTGTACTTTGGTGGTCAAACACTGAAGGTGCAGGCAGAGGTTTTCTCCAGGCATGTCAAGGTTCCCTTCTGTTGTTGGAAGGCATTTCTTAGGAACAATTTTTAATTAGTGAAAGTTCAATAATTGATCTAGTGGGAGCTACCTGGATTATTTCAAAGTCCTTAGAGGGACTGTGAGATCATTAATTCACTGTAATCCTGCATATTTACTCTGGAAGGAAAAGAATGGTCCCTACAACAAACTTCAGTGATCTACTTTCCTGTCCATTGTGAAGAAAGCAGAAACATGTGGCTCAAACCATAATGTTTTAATGATACAACTTGATGTTAAAAACATGTTTGATTAGTTAATGTGAGAGTTGGGAAGCGCTGGAATAAATCATGTGGGAGGGTCGCGGAGGTTCAGGCACTGAAGTTGTGTGAGAACAAAGCAGACCAACCACCCTCTGCCAGCAACTGCATTTGGATAGTTAGTGCTGCCTTGCTGGGAGAAAATGGGATAAACGGTGTTCCAGCAGCCCCATTTTCCATGCCTCTGGCGGTGCTGGGCGCTATGACCTCGTACAATGCACAGAAGTGGGCAAGCACGGAGATAAATCTTTAGGGACAACATACACCAAGCCAAAAAAGGATTGTTTAGGAGCTCTGGCATTTCATTAGAATGCATTCATTAGAAGAGTGGCATGCCCTGTTGGCAACGGCAGGCTCAGTGGGACACTTAATGCATGTTCTTTGGCAGAGTTTGGATAAGCCTTACCCCTCCCAAGAGGTGTCAATCATTCATTTTTTGGCAGTGGGGTTACATTGCCCTGGGTTTGGTTTAATGTAATATGAGGTACTGGGCTTTAGAATCACCAAATCTTTCTTTTTTACATATGATTTAGTATCCTTGGTTCTTAACTGTCATTGTTTTTGTTCTACAGGGCATTTGCATGTGTATGATGAGATCTAATGGGTTTCTATTCTCATAAAATAGAGACAACTTGGAAGCTTATTGGTTCTTGGAGGATTGAAGTAACCCAGATTTTTAAGTACTGCACTGTCCTGTTTTTATGCTTCTTAATGTTTCCTTGTTTTTCATCCAGCTCCGTGGAAACAGTTCATTCACTTGGCTTTTAGGGCATCATTTGTGCTTTGGTTATTGTTAAAATTTATTAGCCTTCCCTCATCGAGCAGTGATAATGTTGTTATTTGTGAGAGTTAGAATTTATAAGGTGTTCTGGAGGAAACTTTTATTGCCTTATAGGCTGCAAACTACAGCGGAGCTACACCATAACCGAGTTTTCTACGAGTGCTTCTGGCCAGATTCTGCCCTCAATGGCAGCATCATAAACGTGAGCAAACGCTGCTGGCCTGGGGTAGATTCTGAGTGTGGAGCTGTCGTTGGGTGGGGAACACACAGACCATTCTCTCTCCCGTCACTGGATTTTGGAACTTAAAAACCTGAATTGCAGACACCAATTGGTTGATTTCGTTTCCAAATCTTTCATGCCCCGCGGGTGCTTTCAGTTAATTATTCCTAAGATGCTTCCATCAGGTGGATACGCAAAAAGAGATAGAAAGTGTCCTGTGAAGACAGAGAGGGATAGGTGCTGAGTGACCGTTCAACATACTAAATTCTAGATGTACTTTTAAGGCGCTGCAATAAAGCTGATGTCTTCTTTTAATTGTTGGGGTTTTTCTACTGATCATTTGTAGGCTTAGGATTTTGTCACACCCGGATTAATGGGAGTAACAAAAGTAGAATGTCTTCTGGATGTAGTAGTGTTACCACTCCCCAAATTGTTTTTCTTAATGGTATATAATTTGCTAAATTTTTCTAAGATAAAATAAGAAAAATATATAAGACTATCTTAGAATTACACAAAATGCCCAATCTGGGCCATAAGTAACGAGATATTTCACTCTATATTTCAAATACTGTATTTTATTGCTAAGTAAATATCTGAGCTTGCTCCTAACTTTACTCAAATTCCTGTTAGGATGAATCTGAGCTCGAGCACCTCAGGTACAGAACTCATAAATGAATTCAGAATGTTCATAAATGTCACTGCCTTGAACAGAAGCTGGCAGTAATTGCACAGAGCTTTAGAAAAGCACCCACTAAAAAGTTCAACAGATCTTTGAAAAACAGGCAAAAATACTCCCTCATTCCAAAAGAGCTTTCATGAACTGTTATTTGTATAAGTGTCTCTCTACTCACAGGCATGTCACCACTTAAAAAATACAGTCGGTTACTCAATTGCTTCTGACAGAGAGCCTGAGATTGTCAGTTGGAAAATAAGATGGCCCAGAGCTGCTCTGGAAGTCCACGGTCTTGAGAGGAAACTTTGGTGCAGGTTTGGTCCTTAATAAAGGCTTCCTGTGTCCGTGGAAAAGCTTCACGCAGAATAATCCTCTAAAGCGATGTCTGGGTGTGTTCTGCGAGCTCCCCCCACCAATCGCTGGCATGCCGGGCTGTGGCATCTGCTCCAAACAGCTTTAGAAGGGAAATTAATCTCAGGGAAGAATATTTTGCTTATGTGCATATTTTTACAGCTTCAAATGGTGGGGTTCTGGTGCCTTTTTTCATATTATATCAAATAAGATCCCTGCTTTTTTTCCTCTCTTTTAAATACAAACAGCTGAGAAAACAACCATTTTGCTTGTACTGGTTTTAGGCCCGGAGGAAGGAGAGGCTGAGACACTCTAAGGGCTCCTGCAGCACTGAAATAATTCCTGACTTCCTCAGAAATACACGGGAGGCTCCAAAACCGAACTCTAACGATTTTAAGAACTTCACACTTTTAGGATGCTAACGGAGAGCCCTCGTTATGAATCCATATGCAATTGCAGAGGAGTTCTCCCCCTCCAGATGCCTTTGCCGCCTCTGTGGGGAGTTCGCAGGGGGCTGCTGAGCCCTGCCAGGTGCCAGGAGTGAGGGGCCCGGTGGCAGCCCCAGGGTGCTGCTGGCAGGGAGCGCGTCCTGAGTCCGGCCGTGGCAGGGCTGCGCTGCCTCTCGGCCGCTCACCCCAACCCCTGCAGTGCTTTGTCACCGAACAGCGAAGGGAGGAATCAGCAGCCCTCCTGCTTTCGGCTTAGCAGGAGAGCACAGAGCCTCAAATATGTTTAACAGCACAGAAAAAAAGAGTTAATCAGATACTTTCTTAGTTGTTGGCAAGTGAGGGCTCTGTATTGACAAAACCACAATCAAGCGTCAGGCAAACAATCGTTGCATTCCCGGGCTCACAAAGGAACAAATCAGCCAGTAATAGCGGTGCTTTCAGCAGGGCTGGTGCAGAGCTCCCTCTCCATCCTGTGCAGCCCCTTCACCATCTCCCCACTCCTGTAAAAGAGACTGCGGGACAGGGAGAACAGAGCTGGAAGGTGCTTGGAGCAACCTGGGCTACTGGAAGTGTCCCTGCCCATGGCAGGGGGTGGCACTGGATGGGCTTTAAGGCCCCTTCCAACCCAAACCATTCCAGGATTCCAAGATTCGATTATAGAGCTCACAGGGACCAGGCTCTTGCAGACACCATCGTGAACTTGGACATACCCAGCGGTTTTCAGTGATTGATTTGGATGCTCTATGGCCACTCCAAATATTCCAGACCACGAGAGGAGCTCAGCTGGAGAGTTCCAACATCACAAATCCATCAGTCACCGGGGCAGTGATTACCTTTAGGCCGAGTTTGCAGCAAATTTTGGTGCTGCTGGTGGTACCGCAGAGCAGGCACAATATTTCTCTCTGCTTTTCTGCCTGGTTGCAAAACAGAATAAAAAGAGACTGCACTTTTCTCTGCTCTTTCCCATAATCAAACTGGCTTAAGGTGTTGTTTCCCCTGCCCAGGTCCTCCTCCAGGTGTGCAATCCAAATTAGAGAAGCAGCATTCTTCTCACCCTATTTAAACAGCACAAAGTGGGTCCATTACGTACTCCTCTGGACTTCCTGGAAATGAAGCAGACATTAATTCTGAGAGATTAATTGAAACATTACCTCTGGCACCACTGCAGGTACTCCAGCTCTTTATTGATTGGAGTTTGGCATTGACACCCAGCTTTCCTCTCAGGTGATGATGTAGAGCCTGGTGAGAGAATAAGAAAGATCTTGTTACTACAAGAACGAGGAGTTACTAAGGTGAATATACATGTGACACCTACACTCTCTTAAATCTTCCCTCGTAAGGGATCTGTCACAGTTGTTATCATTCACCAGGGCTAGTCAGAAAAAGAGGTTTCCAGCAGAAAAATCCATTTCATTGAAAGTGAAATATCTCATGGAGTTCTCTCTACTGTGACAGCCTTTCTCACTGAAAGTTTTATGAGGTCCTGGTAACAGTACTGGTAAAAATAACCGGTGGAGGAGCAGGAAATGCAAACTAAGCCTCTCCCAGTGAAAACTGGGGTTTGCAAAATTATATTGGTTTGGGGCTTTTTTTTTTTAAGACTTTTAAGGTTTAAAATTTTCTCCAAACAGAATGAAAAAGAATTGAAGACATCCCTAAAATTTATTTCTGTTGTCTTTTAACCATCTCTATTATTCACATAGTTGTTGGATGGCATCTTCCTTCAGTCCTTTCTTAACTGTTCAGATGTGAAAATAAGAATTAGCACAGATGATTTCATCTCAGACGGTCAAGAAATTTAAAAAAAAACCAGAAAGAAGAGAGGAGGGAAAATGAGACATTTGTCTAAAGCCAGAGAAGAGCTGCATAAGACTGAGGTAGATGCTGCACCTGAACTAAAGGCTAATGCAGTCTAATTCCAGGTTTAGGAACCTCTTCCAGGGAGATGGCAAAACTCTGGAGGTGTTTGGAAGTTAATGATGCAACAACATAGTAAAGCCCAAATTAAATTCTCAGTTCCCATTGTGGAAGCACATTAAAGCTGAAGCTCTGCAGGGTAAGGGTGTCTTGTGCTGCTTCCTTGTCACTCCCTCCAAGAGGGTTTTCTTTTCTGCTTTTGCTGCCAAGCAGTGACAACATGTAGGGGTTTTCCTGTTCATACTTCTAAGTGAAATTTTTCTTAGGACAAAGGATAGTGTGACTAAAAATATGAAGCAAGGGCAGAAATTTCGCTACAAACAGTGAGGAAACTGAAAAATAGAACTGTAATATAGAGTTACATTATTTGCTCTACCTGCTGGACATTATGAACAGCAAAAGGAAAAGGAAGGGTAATTTCCTTCCTTCCTTCCTTCCTTCCTTCCTTCCTTCCTTCCNTCTTTTCCATGGGATGCCGCAGGGGCATCTCTGCTCTAGCTCGCTCCTTCCTTCCTTCCTTCCTTCCTTCCTTCCTTCCTTCCTTCCTTCCTTCCTTCCCTCCTTCCTTCCCCACCTCTCTCTCTTGTTTTTTTCTGTCCTCTGGAGCTGGCCAGTTGTGTTCAGGCAATAATTACCCTTCTTAAGGTAATATTGATAGGTTTGGGGGTGTTATTATTTGAAAATTGGGAGATTTTTTTTTTTTTAAATGAGAAAGGGATGGTAAAATATGTCTTGTTTTATAGCTTTCTGGGCACTCTTTTTGCAGACTTAGTGTACTCAGGAAAAAATAAAAAAAATACTGAATAACATATCCATCAGAGATGGATTTTAACAGGGAGTAGGTTGGTAGAGAGAGTTCCTAACAAACCTTTACAACAAGAAATATTTCTGTAGAGAATGAAACCACAGTCATGGAAAATTAAAAACTTTTTGACAGATGGACCACAATATCTATCAAGAGGAAAACCAGACAAGCAATATAGACCTTCTCTCCTCTGAGCAGCCTAAAATTTGATATCTATAACTGCAGCCTGGCCCCTATTTATAAGGACAGCGTTTCATTGGCAAGGAAATAAGGATGGAGTATTCAGGATTGGGGAGGGGAGGAAGAGCAGAATCGCTCTCAGCAGCTGGTCACAGAGAAAGGTTGTTTTCCTGGGAAGGAGGAAAAAAAATCTCCATTTGACAGCAGAGCTGAAAAGGTGGCCACAAAATAAACACTGCTGCCAACAGGAGCTGTCACCATATTTAAGGCTGATGAGTAGTAATTAATGCAGATTCTTTCAAGCAAGACTTGCAGGCTCAAATGGTGCTCAGTGATTCATAGAGGAAGAGGAAAGTGAGAGACTCTCCCTTGGAATTTGAATTCGGTGCCTGTGAAAGGCTGAAAGGGCTGGTGTGGAGGACTCCCAGCCTCCAGCAGCAGCACAGGAGTTCTGTGTGTGTTTGTTCCCGCTGCAGGAGCTTCAAATACAGCAGCACTCACAAGCAGAGGTGACTCCAATACGCTCTGTCTCTCCTGCACACCTTCAGATCCGAGCACAGTTTGGAACCCGATGGAAACTTCCAGCTCTGTGGTTCATTCCGTGGTGTCCACGGTCCTAATGTTGAGATCCCAACAGTCTTGGGAGTTAAAAATGTTCATCTAAGAAGGAATCTCTGAGAAGAAGTGGACATGAATGAAGTAGTAATACCTTGCATTTAGGTCAAGTGCCAGCTACCTGGAGAGATATATCTCAACAACAAGATGCAAGGTATAGATATAAGGCACAGGATAGGAGATAAATAGATATTTGGTGTATAAAACCCATATATCTTCTACCTTATGTGACTTGCAAATGATGTCACTGCTGACTTTTCGGTGGAGGTGCACAGTGCAAGCTGCTTTTTGTGTTTCCAATCTGTCACGCTGCAGAAACGTTGATAAGCTTTGCAGCACAAAAGACCCCAAAAATCTGTGCTGCTGATTGTAGTGCCGAGCAACTGTGATTTGTAAGAGTGTGGGAAGCAAAAGAGAAATATATTTTACATGACAAATGGGCTTTACACACAAATGTCTGTGTCACATGAGGAGTTCAACTTAGCCCCGCTAAGTGCTCGGGCAAGCCCTGCCCTGAGGTTCTGGAAGGTTTTTCGGTCTGGAACATCTCGCATATCTTGAGGAGGTTCTGAATGGGCTACAGTTATTTCACCTGGTTCACCCTTCCCTCTGCTCCCACTGGAAAGGCTCTCCCACTGAGCTGCCAGACAGGACAGGGAATAGGATCCGTGTCGGTGCTGTCCATAGGCATATTTGACAGTAAGATTAAGGCAAGGGTATTTCCCAGCCTAAGTGATTCCATGATTTTCTGATTTTATGACTAGAATTAAGCTTACTGGCAAAGCGACCTACCAATTAATTATAGTTTTCACAGAATCACAGAATATCCCGAGCTGGAAAGGACCCACCAGGATCATCCAGTCCAAGCCCTGGCCCTGCACAGCCCCCCCAACAATCCCACCCTGTGCATCCCTGGGAGCGTTGTCCAAACGCTCCTGGAGCTCTGGCAGCCTTGGGGCCGGGACCATTCCCTGGGGAGCCTGTTCAGTGCCCACCACCCTCTGGGGGAAGAACCTTTCCCTGATCTCCAGCCTGACCCTGCCCTGGCACAGCTCCAGGCTTTCAGTATCTGGGGGTATCTGCCCTGCTGGGGTCTCCCCAAAGGCTGCAGGGAATCCGGAGCACCTTCTCCCCTCCTCCTCTCCCCTGGGTCTTGCAGGGCTGTTCCTCACAGTCCCTTCCTCACTCTTAGTTTATTTTCAAAACAGTGATATGGTAGAGTTTCATGAGCAGATTAAATAGTTGTTCTGTTTGGTGCAGAATCGGTGCTCCATTGATGTAATAATTAATTCAACTTTAGGTTCTGTTCCAAGGAGCACAAAGTAAATATGAACTGAGACAAAAATGACTGCTGTGTTGAATGAAGACTTTACTCTTCTCCAAAAGAAGATGTTGTAGCAGATACTACTTTTTGACTATAAATATTAAAATTCAGCCAAGGATAGAAACAGTTTTTTGATTAGTTGTGAGCTTCCAAGTAAAAAAACCCCACTGGTAATCAGGAATATATATTAGCATAAATTACACATAATAAGAATGATGAGAAAAACAACAAGCATTTGATCCTTGGAATCTGGCTTAAAAAGCATGAGATAGACAGCATTCTACATTTGGATTTGTTTCATTTAGTATATAATTTTTCATTTTTCTGACTAGGGAGTTTCGCCCACAGATGTCAGCTGTACTGAGGGCAAGGACAGAGAGAAGAGTTTTGTCAGGCACAGAAATGGGAGGGTTTATATACCAGAAACCTGGATGGCTTTGGCAGCTCGAAAATCTTTGAGTTTTTTCTTTTAGCTCGAGCCTGTATGGGACATGCCACCTGGAAGGCTATTCCCACCATATTCCCATTATATCACCAATTATTTCTAGCCTTGAGGACAAGAAATTTTTTGTGTGCACATAATGAAACTCACTCAGTGACAGCTTTCCAAGACCTGGACTTTAAAACAAATCTGATATCATCAGAATTACAGTAAAATCCCTGAGCTGGCAAAACATCACTGCTTCCTAAAGGAGTCAGTCCAGCCTGTCTCTAATAGGGAGAAAAGACATTTGCTACAGGGAAACTAAAAAAATAATAACAAAATAAAGAAAGAGAGAGAAAGAATAGCTAAGCAAAACAATGATTTGTTTTTTCTTGCATGATTCATTCCTTTAAATAAACAGCAAGTAAAAATCATCCTCCCTCTAGCCACAAATTGGCCAAAGCATTCCCGGATCAATCTTGATCCCTCCCGATAATGGGCTTTTTCCACCGAGTCCATCTCACCCACCGTGCAAAGTGCAGCTCCTTACTCTCAGCTTAATGCGTTTAATAAAGCTTAATTAAACATTTGTAAACTTAATGAAGCACTCTGGAAATGAAAACAAAGGCAAGCCAACGTCCTTCTAAATGGAAACTTGGCGATCAGAGGCCCACTGAAATATCTGAAGCTGGGCTGAGCTTTTAATGTGTCCTCTGGGATTGGTAGGGTAGACCAGGGTAGCACTGAAAGTCCTGTCACAGTATATAATTTATTTCTTTTTATTACCACCTGTCAGATGTAGGTATTTATGTTGCAATGTGTATTCCAGCTGGAGCTGGACAAAATCCACGTAAAGGTAACAAAGAGAACAAACCCCAAATATTTCACTCGTGCAAAATGCACCACGCGCAGTGAATTCACCCATACCAGGAACCTCCACAGCGATGAAGGAAGAGAAAGGTGGATAAAATTTTTGGAAAACACATGAAAATACCAAGCCTGTGCCTGGGGGCTGGTGGGAAATGCATGGGAAATCACATCCTATTTACCCAGCAAAGGAAATGGGGTACTGATAACTTGATGTGCCTCCCAACACATACCATTGCCTGAAGCCAGCTAATGAGTTTAACTATTCTCATTATTGTCGCTATTATTTTTGTTTTCTGTGTAATAGTATTATTGGTTTTATTCTAATAATTTGAACTGAACTCATATTAATTCTCTGATTATTCTGTTAAAATTTTAAATATGCTGATAATTAATTCTTTGCTTTAACATGTGTTTTATTGTTGTCTGTAACCAGATTCTAAATGATAACAGAAGCAATTAATAATTGCTAAGGGCTGCTTTTTCCTGACCATTTCCTGAGATGCCTGAGCAATGAAGTCCTTGGGAGAAGAGCCCCTTTAGGCACTGGAAGGGGCTCTAGGGTCTCTCTGGAACCTTCTCCAGGCTGAACAAAGTCTGGCACCATCCTCCTGGCACCTTGGAGCCCTTGGGATATTTTTATGGACTGATGAAATCCCCTCTCAATCTTCTCTTCTCCAGACTGACCAGGCCCAGCTCCCAAGGTCTCTCATCAGAGAGATGCTCCAGACTCCTCCTCATCTTTGTGTGATCACCCTGTTTTCCTGTTCACTTCCCTCCTGCCTGACAGCACAGGCATTGGAGAAGGAGATAGCCAAGACCTGCCATTCACTGGAGCATTTTCAGATTCAAATGTTGGAGTAACCTCCGAAATTCTTTGAGCAGGGAACTCTTCACTACCGCGAGCAGAGATGCAGCGGGGCTGGAGCTGTACCTGTGGACACTTCATCCGGCATTTTACAAACACAAGCCCCGTTTGTAGCTGTCTAGGGAAGGCACAAAAAGTGCCTGTTCACGGTTTTATCCAGGCCTAACAGGCTCATTCCGCGTCATCAGATGTACGGTGGCGCTCCCTGGCTCGGACGCGCACCACTCGGAGCATGCTGCTTCACACGGGTGATTTATGAGGCCGCCCCAGCGCCCCCGGTTTAATTTGATTTGGGGAAATTTCCCAGAACTTACCGGGGGGAACTCAGTTATAGATCCAAACATCATCTTTCATAAGGAGATTTTACATTTTCTCCTAATGTGTTTAAAAAATATTTCCTTGAGGTGTGACTGTGCAGCAGGCTCCAGCTCACACCTTGCCGACTTTCAACGCATGAGGGAACCTTTCCACACAGTTCTGTTCCGCAGAAGGACATGGAACTGCTGGAGTAAGTCCAGAAGTTGCTGAGGGGACTGGAGCAGCTTCCCAGGCTGGGAGAGCTGCGAATGCTCAGCCTGGAGAAGGGAAGGGTGTGTGGAGACCCCACAGCACCTTCCAGGGTCTGAAGGGGATACAGGGAAGCCAGAAAGAGACAATTCATTGGGAACTGGAGTGACAGGACAAGGGGGAATGGATTCACACTGACAGAGAGTTTGCTTCAGGCATTAGGAAGAAACTCTTCCCTGTGAGGGTGGGGAGGCCCTGGCACAGGTTGCCCAGAGCAGCTGTGGCTGCCCCTGGATCCCTGGAAGCGTCCAAGGCCAGGTTGGGCTTGGAGCAGCCCAGAATAGTGGAACGTGGGTGGGAGGGGGTGGGATTGGATGAGCTTTAATATCCCTCCCTTCCCACCCAAACCATTGTGGGATTCTATGGTTCTGTACAGTAGATGTGGACCTTAATCTCTAAGGCCCTAAATGTGGTCCTTAACTGCCTCTTTTTTAATTTTTTTAATAACTGGGGGGTTTTATATATATGACTGGTGATATTTTTCTTTCTCTCTTTTTTCCTTCTTTTTTTTTTTTTTTCTTTTTTTCCCTCTTAATCTCTTGCTTATATTGCAGCTTTTTTTTCCCCTTGAAAACAGCCCTGGGCTCAATAGAATTGTCAAAAGCAGCCTTAGCAGTCCTTCTGGGTTGCTTATTCACATTGCCCAACATTGTACATCTAGCCTGGGTTAGGAACCTCGACTCTTTGGGTCACTGATGGACAGGGCCAGGATGCTGAGATGCCCAAATTGCCCTTCAGAGCTTTACTGCAAAGAAAAGAGGCTTCTGTCTTAAACCCTTCATTATGAAGTTTTCCCAGATGGATGCCTCCATGAGAAGGGATGGCTCCAGCCCCCTGAAACGTGAGTTACCTTCCAGCAGTGTGACATAGGGTTTGCTTACCAAGCAACTTCAGCTGCTCAAGAACTGCTTGTTCCCCGAGGGCTCAGGTGGGAATGACACCTATTAACCTGAAAAGCAAATACCTGCACTTGCAGAGGGATTACTGCTCAGTGGATCCGAGTGCTTTATGGAATAGCTCTTCCCAACTCTGTCAAAGACATTAAAAGTTGTGTCTTAAAGAAAAAAGTAGCTGGGCAGTTCAATGAATATGTGTGTTTGTGTATAATCCAGGCACTTTAGTAAATAATCACATTAAAAAATTCATGTATGTCTGGACTGCACTGAAGGGATATAGTTACTCCAATTTATTCTAAGAGAATATGACAGAATATTGCCTTTTCCAATGAAAAGGAAAAAAAATTGTCATCAATATATTCCATTCTACCTAAGGCTTGTTAGAAGTAGCACGAATGTTTTCAATCTCAGTCAGCTCCCGTGTTCATTTTGCACTCTGCTAAAGCTGAGAAATAATGCATGAAAATAAATGCTGGGTGGTTTTACATGTTTGTAACTAAATTCTGATTGACTAGAGGCTTTAATGTTTGCAGTCCAGATAAAATTCACAGCTAAGAATTTCCATTTTCTATTTTGTTTTGACAAGTCAGCATTTTAAAATGCTTGGCAGATCAGTCCTCTTCTTAATTTTATACATCTAAATATTGAAAAGGTAGCTGTGATGCTCCCCTGATGTCCTGCTGCTAAACAAGAGCTTTCACATCTCAAGCTGTCAAAGCAGTCCCTTCAGAAATACTGATTCTGGTTGAGAAATCTTAAGCACTGGACAGCAAGAGAGGAACTAAATTCACAGAAAGGCAGTGGTACAAAACCAGTTTAAAAAAATAATAAAATTAAAAATTCAGAGAGCTGATCCACTGCAGAATTGCTGTCTAATCTATGGCTTGTCTTTTAAAACCACACTTACATGCACCAAAACAATTGACATTGTTACTAAATGCTGGGATAAATTTCTTACACTCTTAGAACAGAATATGAACCACTTTCAGCTTCTGTAAACAGAGCAGGTAGAATTAATGTCATTCATTAAACGAGATGGATACCTCATATATCACCTCTCATCTCCTTCTAGAAATGTCCATATTATATTAGGGTGGAAGTTTTGGGGGTTCTTCTTGTGTTTGTTTTGTTTTGTTTGATGAAGTGAAAGGACTTACTTGGAAGATTTATAATTATTTGCAAGATATCTGGTTATTTAAAACCATCTGGGCATCTTACACAACCATATCTTTCTCTCCTGTTGTGCTGCCTTAATTTTGCAGGCAAAGGAGTTATGCCCTCATGCACAACTGGCAAACTGAATAACTGAGGGGGAGAGGAGGGGCCCCAATGAAAAAGGCACGTGAAACAAGCTCTACACATTTATACAATTAATTATCATCTGTTGTTCTCTTATGCCCATTCAATGCTTAAAGATTCTTCCCTGCTGAGAGAGTGAGAGATGTGTGACAAAATTCTGTGTGTGTCCAAAACTAGTTATGGTTGATTTTCTTCTGTCACACTCATGCTCAGTTGTTGTACCTGATCTTTGCATTGTTTGGTCTTCTCTTACCCGCTGTGGTACCCGGATAGTCTCAGAGTGATTACACAGCTGTGATGGGATCCCAAAGGGCTTCAGAGGTGCTTTGTTCTCCCCTCGCTCCCCACTGAAGGATCGTGGTTTGATATGTGCACACCTTGCTTGGTTTTACCCCTCTTCTTCTCTTTTCCCTTTCGTGTCAGCTGAGAATTGGCAAAAAAAGAGACTTTTTCTAAAAAGAGAAAGCTCTTGGAGTGTGTTGAAAGGTGGTCACGCTCTGGATGAGTCCCTCTTAGGGGATATTGTTTCCTAGCAAAGTTATCTCTGCCTCCCAGGTGGTTTGAAGCTCTTTTCTGTCTGTGCTGGGAGCAGATCACAGACACACGAGGGGTGGACAGCCCTGCAGCACCCATCGTGACTCACAGGGGCATTCCTTGTGTTTCTCTTTCACACATGCACATGCTGGACTCAATGTTGCACAAAACAGAGGAATATATGTGTGTGTTGACAAGATATGCTTATATTTTTAGATGCACCTTACTATCCAAGGAGTAATCTGCAGGGAAGGGAAAAAATTGCACCATTTCTGCGAGGTAAAGCTATTTCCTTAATCTTAATTGGCATTTTACTGTTGTTGGTTTGGCAGGGAAAGAAAGAATTTACAACTCCTGCTCTACCACGTGCACTTGCTCCCAAAGCAGTGTCATCTGTGGTGTGGCCACACTGTCAAACTGGTGAACCTAGAATGTCTGAGAAATCCACACACTCCTCTGCCACGTGGATAAGCTGGCATTTTATCCACTGTGACCCAGGGCTATGGGATGCTCCATAAGTGGTCTCTGTGTCCAGAAGGTGTTAGAGATGTGCTACTTCTGGAATAGGTTTTGTGCTTAGAATATGAAGCTGAGTGAACAGACCCCAAAGTCAGTCACGCAGCCCCATAAACTGCCCTGCTGGGCCTCAGTGAATTCTGTACATCAGCAACAACACTGCCCTTGCTCTGGGCAGGAGATCTCCCATCAGTGACTCCTTGTCATGACATTCCTTGTTACCAAACACACCCAGGGAGATCTTGGCTTCTGGTTTTAACTAATGGGGCACACGGGCTCTCTTCCTGGTTTAACAGCCCCTTAAAATGAGGTCTCAGTCCCTTTCCACTCTCCACTTTTCCCCGTTTTCCCCCTTGCACTCCAACCACTTCGGCAGGAGCCCTGGCTGCACCATCCAGAGCGTGATCCCGCTCACAGGGGTGACAGTGCTGGCACAAGAGCTCGGATCCTGCCCCTCTGCTGCCACAGGAACTGTGGCTGTGGGATTGCACAGCGCTCATCCTTTGATACCCCACATCCCCTATCCCATTCACCGATTTGCTGGCAGTGATGAGGGTGTGCATCACTCTTCTCCCCGGAAGAGGATCTCTCCTTCTTCTGTGACATTTTGGGTTGTCCCTGGAATATGTGCTGCATTTTCAAACAAAAGACCTCTGGCAGTCGTAGCTCCCTCCTGCATTCTCCGTCCTCTCTCCTGCACGAGCTGCTTGCTCAGCCTGGGAAAACTGACTTTTTTTGGCTTTTGCCTCTTTGCTGATTTGAAGCATCTGCTGAATAAGCACTTTCACAAGAAATGCAGTCAGCATATGCATACCTTTGGAAACAAAGGCTCTCCCTCTGATTTTGGGAAGAAACACACTGAGATGTGACTGCACCTGTCCCCACTTCAGCCACTAGAATTTGAACACTTTTTCTTCCTGCCTGTACTTTGTTCAGTAAGAAATGAGAGAAACTAAAGTGTATTCATCTTCACTATGTTTTTAACATGATTCCATTCAGCCTCTGTATTCTGAATTTTGTCACCCAGAGGCTTAGATGAACCTGAGAAAGCTAATTCTGGTTCCCAGGTAGTGGTAAGTTGCCCCATCCTTATTGCAGTCTCTTCCTGCAATATAGTTGCCAGACACTAATTTGGCTCCCAGACTTCAGACATGGTCTGAATTGGATTTGCTTGGAAAATGGTGTTAGAAGAGTTTTGTATCAGATAAGCCTTCACTTAAGCAAGATGGTGACTGCATTGTAATTAATGGACAGAAAAAATTAAAAAGAAAAAAAGCTGCAGGATCTAATGTACAGCACACTCCAAATATTGTCTGCAGTGCCCAGAAGGACATGAGTGCACATGGATGCTGCCACAGTTCTTTCATCTCCACCACTGGGTTCATCTCTCCTTAGAAAACTTTCTTAGGGATCGAGTCCTTGACTGGTTTGACTTATCCAGACTCCTCTTGTTTTAAAAAACATCCTGAAGTTCTTTTTTTGAGAACATAGAAAGATTCCAATTGGAAAAAGTGTCAAAAGGGAAATACTATTGCCTCCTTTCTGAGGACCAGATAAAACTGTGCCTTTTTTTTCCCCCCTCACTATTTGCTTGTGGGATTTTTCCCTCTTATATTTATCTTCATGGAATCCAGTTCTGGGAAAATAGAAACTCTCCCTATTCCATGATCCTGCAGCTTCCAAAACCCAAAACTAATCCATGACTAGTAGGCTAGGAAATGTGGAGTTAGTAAGTAATGACAGGGGGCTTCCACCAGTCCAGTCCAACACACTGAATGTCTCACTGGAATCTTTTTGGGCTCCTTTTGATCTGTGTCTTCTGTAATGCACATATTTGGGCACAGCGAAGAACTTTAAATCTTGGCAGAGAAAGATTTGCAAAAAAAACTCCAACACCAACCTCACCAAGAAATTTAAAAAAAGCAGTTATTGGGGGAAAATTTTAGGAAGGAGCGTGAAAGATGTGGGAAAAACCCCTCAGGTTATTTCCTCTGACAATTAGCATTTTTCCTTAGTGAAGGGATAACACAAGCAAATGTTTCATCATTTCCCCATGTTGCCATTGTAACTTTCACTTTTCATAAGCATAATAGGATTTTTTTTATTTTTTTTATTTTTGCTATTTTATGACATCAGAGTCTTTCATTTGTTTAAGAAGACTACACAAGGTAGTGAGTAGCAAAATGCAACTATCTAGTTTTGAAAGGTATTAGAGTTGCCAAAGGCATACGAAAAGAGCAAAAGAAAGACTTGGAGATGAAAACAGGAATAATGGGGCTCTTAACTGGGAAGGTCTTACCAGTGCAAGAGGAAGTCAAAATCTGGATATGTAGAAGAGGGACTGAGATTTACCATTATTTATCAGCAAAAGGAAGCTGTAAGTAGAAAACAAACAAGAATTCATCCAGAGGTTGACTCCCCTCCTCAAAAAAAAGAAAAATCGCTAATCTTAATTCTGAGGGACTTCCTAGCATGGAAGATCCAAGGAATTATCCAAAAGAGTGACAGTGAAATGGTAATCCTGATAAATATTTAGTGAACTCAGGAGAGACAGGAATCACTAAAGGAAAGATCTCCCTTGGCAGGGGCTTTCTAAAGTGTTTCTGCCCTTGTATTTTACTCTGTTTACCTTTCCTTAAGAAGAATCCTTGCACCCCCTGTGCTGCCGGGTCTGGCTACAAGTGAGGAGTGTCCCTTAAACTCAGATCAGGCTAAAATTCAAATGAAATTGTAAAATAACAGATTGAAATGATTAAGTTGAATTTCATCCAAGTGAATTGAAGTTTAGCTGAATTAAAATTCTGCATGAACCAAATGGGTTTTTATTTCTTTCCGTGCTTGCCCATAAAACAGTAGCTTTATGTATAATTCCCAGTTGAAAAATACAAATTGACTTTTTAATCTATGACACAGATAAAAACACTTTGTATCAAGTTCCCTCACTTTACCCTGTATTTGTTAACGAGGACTTCTGACAGTCCAGCCATTTTTTCTATTCTCCTGCAAGAGGCCGCTAAATCTTCTTGGGAGTCCCAAGTTCTGCTGTCCTAAACGTGGTTCTTTTCTGCTGGGATGTGTAAAATAGCAAAGAACCTCATTCTGACCCACAGGCATTTAATTAATTTCAGTAATTGACAATGTTGAATTGATCATTTGCACTTTCAACTTTCTAAACTAGATTACAATAGCTGTCTTGTATCTGCAAAAGGGGATGTTTTTTAAAAACTGAAAATTCTTGCATTTAAAGGAATGGAAAAAATATCCACCTACTAAAGAGTTGCATTGGCAGGGAAAATTTTTAAATTAATTTGAATCTAAACAGCATGGATTGTAATTGAGTAGTTCAAAACAGATAATTCTGAATATTATAGTGCATATATTTGGGGGAAGGCACTCTATGCATATGCTTTGTTCTTTTGGTAAATATGCAAAGCTAAGGATCAGGGGGACAATTTTGAAAAGCATTTTGGCTGGAAAAGGTTGTTCCGTTTGTGAGTGAGGAATGTCATTTGCAAAGATGGCCTCTCTCCTGCCTCCTGCCAAGCTAAGGCAACTTTCCACTGCTGTGCATCCCACAATTCCGACCTCCTTTCCATCCTAAAACACTCCATGGGACCACCTTGATGTCTGGGTGTCAGGTTAAGCACCTTGGAAGCCACAGCTGTCACTTCAGCACAGCATGAACATTTAGATCCACATCCTAAAAATAAAATATTCCATGGCTTCGACTCTTTGACAGTTTCTGTTAAAATCTGGAGTCACTCTTTTCTCTTTATCTACCCCTCCTGTGTTCAACACACACAAAAGTGTATCAAAGTTACTACTTTTGTGTAAGAAAAAAGAATCCCACAGCGTTTCTTTGTAATAACTGTTCAGCTACAAAATTTTATTGGTCTCCTTCTATGTTCCCTCTAGAGGATGTAATGCACAAAAGCATTGCCACGGAACATATAAAATTACAAATGAAATTTATTGTAAAAAGTAGAATGTCTTCTAGACTGGTGTCAGTATTTATTTCATTCATAAACCAAAACTGCAGGTATAATATATTCATTGTCAGCAAGTTCATGTGTGTAAATTGCCATCCAACAGTATCGACTGATATAAGACAGATATTGAAAAGACAATTTAAATTTACTCTTCCAAACATAAACTGTTCCACAAAAGCACTGTAAAAACTCCTTCAAGGTTTTGCGTTGTGCTTCACATTTATGGTTAACTACATAATTTGGTTGTGTCATAATCCACTGTGTTTGGCAATTTGGCATTAAAGGCCTGCAAAGCAGATTGGATCCTCACCACTTCACTGGTCGACAGTTTGAGTCTATGACGGAGCAAGCAAGAGAAGAGGTCTAGGCGACGTTGGCCGGGCGGAGAGAGTTTATTTACACGGTCCCGAATCTCCAACAGCTGCAAAAGCGCTGAGTCCTGTGAGCCCTGAGTGTAGGGGTAGTCCAGCTGCAAAATCAAGTCTCGAATCGCTTCCGGGTCGAAGTGCATGCTGTAGCCAAACACTTGGATGTTGTTGATTTTCATGTAGCCCAGATTTCTCGAGGGATCAATAAATTCCAGGGGTTCGTAGTAGATGCTCTCGTTGCCATTAGGACCGTTGGACTTTATTCGACTCCTCAAATAGATGTGCACGGTTTCAAAAAACGTCTTCCACTTGTTGCCCAGAGTCAGCGTCCAGTTATAGCACTGCAGGGGTAAGTCCAGTTTAGTCCGCTCCCAGTCTGGGAAATTGTTTTCGTTCACAGGCATAAACCAGCTCTCAGAGTGGCTGCCCCCAAAAGGGTTGACGTAAACGGCGAGGACGGGCTCCAAGGTGCTGTTCTTAGTCAGGCAAATCTGCAGCGAGAGGCCCAGTATCATGTGCACCAGGCTGGACTTGTACTTGTTGCTCTTAAGAGTCAGCAGCATCCGCTTGCGCCACGAGGGGTCGAACCAGCTGTTGAGGCGCATGTCGTTGCTGATGAAGATGGCGTGCACCTCGATGCGCCGGTCCGTCTTCTGCAGCAGGTACTTCATCTCCAGGTCCTGCAGGTCCGTCTCGAAGCCGATGTAGTGCTCGGTGGAGTCGGCCACCTCGGGCTTGCAGAGGCCCTGGCTCAGCATGTAGCCGGCGTTGCAGCTCCCGCAGCGCGTGCGGTTGTCGGGGGCGCAGCTCAGGCACGCGGCGCCGTCGCCCACGGTGCAGGGCAGGAAGCCGTGGCAGGCCACCTGGTCGTTGGGGCACGTGCACGTGTGAGTCTCCTCGGAGAAGCTGCCCAGGAGCCCGTTCTCGTTGCAGTACAGGAAGGACTGGATGCGGTTGAGCCAATAGTTGGAAGATCTGCAATGCGAAAGGAACTTATTTTAACGAAGAGAGACTTGCGCGCAACAGATACGACTTGGTTTTATTTCATCAGGGAGAGAAAAATAAGGCTGGTTTTAGTGTCAGATTAAGGCACTCTAGTCAGATGACAGCATCTGCTGTCAGATAAATACACGTATAAATTGCCTCTTAACAATGCAAAATCACAAAAGAAAAGTTTCCTCATAAACCCACAGGCACGACAGGAACATTTAGTTTACACATTTGCTTTCTCTGTGTCTCTGTCAAGGAAGCCTGACAAAGAGCCATTTTCTGTAATTGTCTTCAGATTAACATCTTGAAATCTCACACAGTTGAGATTATTTTTGTATGTTCTATTTGACCAAATGGGTGCCGTCTCTATCTAAATATCTGTATGTTCCTCTATTCTATTGTGTAGATTTTTTTTTTACTGGTTGGAGCTGCATTGATTGATAGACAGTGAGCCAAAATTCTTTCCTGGAATAGCAATAGGGGCCTGCACCTCACCTAAATAGATTCTTCAGATGACTTCCAGCACTACAGAATCTCTACAGGAAGCCACGCATGAGCATGCTGTGTTTACTTTTCATCTTTGGAGACAAAATTAAAAGATCACTTTAATGTTCTTCCTGTCATCTCATTTTGGTTTCACTAGGAGCAACAGTTAATGTCCTGCATCACACTGGGAAAACATACTGAAACCAACAGTTTAGGCTGATGAGGCACAGGCACTAGAAAAAGACAATGGGAACAGCAGAGTTACATGGAAATAGTCAGAAAAATTATCTTCTTTCTTTGCATTTTTCAGCTCTCATTATTCCCAGCGATGCACAGTTTAAAGAAGTTGTTTTGCCTGCTGCAGTCAGATCTATTGTTGCCACATGAATGATGATGGTTGCACGGTTTCTCCCCCTTTCATTGCATTGTTTCAGAGAGAAAAAGCAAGAGCCTCATTTACTGCTGACTTACTTTTTAAGTCACATCTGAATTTGTCTCAAGGAGAAACTTTTTCTTCTTTTTGTTTTTTTTTCCTGACTATCAAATTGATGCTAAAACTAAAAATCCATGGCATCTCAAAGTCTGATTCTTTAGAAACATGAAAATAAAGTTCAGTAAAAAACCACATCATTGTATGCTCTGGTGACTTTTTAAATCTTTTTATTTTTTCCCTTTTTAGGGCAGGAGTCTTGGTTGTTTAGGGTTGGGGTTTTATGTCCCTGTAGTCTCTAGGTATTTTCTAGAAGCATAAGTAAATATAAGAATTGACACTGAGTCCCAAAAGCTGCTGGATGTAAGATATAGAAGTCTGGTTTATTTACTCTAAGTCTTTGGGTAATGCCATTTGCTTCACCATAGCTTTCATAAAATTGTTCCCTTATGATTTATTACATTGCATGGATAACTGGGCAGATTCCAAGGCTGTACCATTTGCATTTTAATCTCCAAGTTTTCTGCTTGTATTGTTACTGCCAGGTGACCACTGATCAAGGTTAAGCTGATACTGATTGGGTTTGTAACTGTGAATTTTTGCATCCTCCTCCACTTCTGTTGGGAATGGAAGTCCACACCTTTGAAAAGTTTTGTTATATATGAGGAATACATTTCCAGAACACATTTCCAGAAAATCTCATTTTACACGGACCAACTCCCAGCTTCCAGCTGTGGCTTTGAATCCATCTCAGTAGAGAATAAAAAACTGAAGAGATTTTCAGAGTGAATTTTTGAATACTGTTTCGTTGAGGTGGACTGGGTGTCACCGGAAAGGTTTTGTCAACAGTGGGGCAGGCACAGTGATGTCCTCTGGGAGAAAAGCCAGGGCCTGGACACAGCTGTGTCCACAGAGTTTCAGCTGGTTCCAGCCAGATGTTCTGCTCTTGACTCAGAAATTTTTTTGTCTCCTCCTCCCCTATAGAAGGGGCTGAGTGAGAGAGTGGCTGGGTGTGTGGGGGCAGGGATTAACCCACCGCACAACGTAAAGGAGATCATTTCCAGCTTTAAGCTGATCCCTGCTGTGTTTCATGTACCCTCTCTTCCTCTTAGATCTAGGCGATAGCATTGCAATTTTTCATATATCATATCAGTACTTATTATTATTTGGCATTGAAACGTTAAAAAGTGTTCTGCACATTTGTTTTCTTCATATAGGAGAAGTTTTGGGAAGGAACTCCTGGCATGGTTGGATGGGACAAGTATCTGGAATGCACAGTGCACCAGGCAAAGAAAAAAATGGAAATTGTGGGATTATTTCGGATTGGAGGAGAGAATGGAACAGCGAAAGCAGGGAAGGGATTCTCTCAGTCAGTGGGGGTGGCTGGAAGAGGGAGAACTGGTGAGGAACTTGGCAGTCTTGGAAGAGAAGAATTTTCTACTGTTGGAATAAGCAGACTTAAACCAGCAACAGTAATTTACTGGCAAGGGTTGATTTGGTTTGAGTTACTCACTTTTCCAGCCACGTGGTGTTTAAAACACTTGTTTTTCCTAATTAATGATGCAATTTACTGTTTCCATGATTATGAGAAGTAAAATCCTTAAAATCTCTTTTAAAGATTTTTTTTTTTGTTCTTTCTATTTTTAATGAGCCTACCTTTTTTATTTTGTTAGGGAACAGAAGCAGCAGTCTAAAAATCTGCAGGAAATTACAAACTGCACCATTAAGAAAGTTTCTTTCTATAACTTACTTATGTTGTTTGTAACGTAGGATTTAGCTTATTAAAACAGCTGTCTTTGAAGTTCAGCAGGTCCAAAGAGGTCAAGAACTTTAGAGGGAAGGAGGTTATCTCCTTATTCCAAACAAGGTACATTCTAATATTTTTTACTTATTGTGATTTCTTTTCACCTGATTTCAACCGGAGAGATTTCAAGAAGAATCTGCTAATGCTTGTTTCTCTTTGATTAGTTTACAAACATAATCTATTTCAAAAAACAAAATCAACTTCCTTATTTGGCTGCTCGTTTTAAAAGTTGTCATTAAGGAGTACCATTACCCTTTGCATATTTATTGCTTGGGGGGGAGTCAGACTTCAATTATTCTTTTAATGAACAAACGTATTATTTGATTTGGAAAATTAGATATGCTGGCCTGATGAGCTAGTTTTCCAAACACTGGGATATAGAACCGGCTTCCAAACCCAGTGAAACCAGCAAGAGTGTTCCCAGTGTCTCCACTGGGATTCAAATCAAAATGGAATGTTTGCAATACCTGTGCCTTCCCATCATGCAAAATGATGTGACAATTTATAATCAAGAGCTATTTCTGGTGATTCATACACTTGAAATCACAGCTTTACTCTAGAAGTAAAGTAATTTTTAGTTTAATTAAATGTGATACTTGGTAAGTGTAGGATACTCATTATCAAATTATATTATGAATTACACCTTCTTGGAAATTCTTTGGAATTTTTTTAAACTTCTTTTTTTATTAATATCGAGTCATTGAAATCAACCCTTCAAAACCAGCATAAAGTTACCAAAGAAGTGCTAAGTCTGGATGGAATTCCTATGAAAACATGGATATTGATTGTCCTGTTAGTTCAAAACCTGTTGCCTTTATAGGAAATAAAGGCTCTGCTCTGACTTACGCACACTGAGCCAGGAAACCCATCCAAACCCCACACTCCTGCCTTGTAGCTAAGACCCCAAAGCCGGCTCTCCATTATTGTGGGGTTTCAATCTCATCTCTGCCTGCAAACATTCCCACTCACACAAGTCGTGTCTCTCGTGGATGAACAATCCCCCCCTCCTCGTTTAACTCATCCGATCAAGCGTGTCAATGTGAACACACCCTGTCGTGCATGACAATATTTCTCACATTCTCTCCATTCTTAAAATTCCCTTGGAAGCAGATTGTTAGATAATTACGGTTTAATAACAACTCCAGCTCCAAGCTCTACCTATTTCCTACGCTGCTAGGAGCTCAGGCTGCTGTTGCTGGATGAAGAGGCTCCTGTGGGTAACTCTGGTGCCACAGAGGCTGCAGCAGCAGCTGGGCCCCTGCTCTCAGCTGGAATGCTTGCAGGGTAAAGAAAGCCTGCCAGATAATCTCACTTTTACACAAGCACGGTAAAAAAATAGGATAATCTTAGGGAACTTAATGCAGCAATTAACACCAGCCATGTTTCTGATGAGAAACTTCTTAATGAGGAACATAAATCATAATTCTAAAGTGTATTTAAAATACTTTGCAGTTTTCTTTTTTTCTTGCTATGAATAAACTTTACTTAAAAAAAGAATTATTTTTACTAGCTTAATCCAAACCATGTGCTTGCACCTGCTTGGTACACTGTACCATCAAATGTAAGAACAAAGCACTATGGTCACCCTATAGAATAGCTGGAGCAAGTGTTTAATCATGATATGACACTTTTACCTCCTTCTCTGCCTCACTAAGTGCTTAACATCTGTTGTACATCAGATGGCTCAGTAGCAGATGATGAGTACTCAGTGAGGCAGATGCTAAGTAAAAAAATGAAGACAATTTAACAAGAAGTGGAGAGGCAGTAAAATACCCATTACCTATTTTTCCTTCCTTTGGAGGCCAAGTCCAGTATAAATCTGTGAGACAGCAACATCAACACCAAATGCACTTACAGACATCTCTAAAGTGTCCTACTCTCCATGTTGTGGATTTACCTCTTGGGAAGGACCAATTTGAGTCCAAGTACTTTGTTTTGGTGCTGTGATTCAAAACAACAACAGTAATTGCTAGTAAATTGGATAATGGTCTCTACGTGAATGTGGTTTTCTTCTAGGAATCAGGGTAAAGCTGTACAGCAACCAGAGGACCAGTGAGTGACTGTAGGATCACAGAAGGTTTGGGTTGGAAGGGACCTTTAAAGCCTCTCTCATCCCAACCCCTGCCATGGGCAGGGACACCTTCCACTATCCCAGGCTGCTCCAAGCCCTGTCCAAGCTGGCCTTGGGCACTTCCAGGGATGGGGAAGCCACAGCTTCTCTGGGCAACCTGTGCCAGGGCCTCACCACCCTCACAGGGAACAATTCCTTCCTAATATTTAATCTAATCTTGCCCTCTGGCAGTTTGAAGCCATTCCCTCTTGTCCTGTCACTCCATCTCTTGTAAATGGTCGCTCTCCGTCTTTCCCTGTCAGCTCTTTCAGGCACTGGAAGGCCACAGTGAGGTCACCCCAAAGCTCCTCTTCTCCAGGCTGGACAATCCCAGCTTTCCCAGCCTTTCCTCCCAGCAGAGCTGCTCCATCCCTCTGCTCATCTTGGTGCCTCCTCTGGACTCTCTCCAGCAGCTCCAGGTCCTTCCTGTGCCAGGCCCAGGGCTGGGGCAGCTCTGCAGGCGGGGTCTGACCTGAGGGGGCAGAGGGGCAGAATCCCAATCCCTTTCCTGCTGCCCACGCTGGGGGATGAGCCCAGGGCATGGGGGAAGCTGGGCTGGAGCAGGTCCAGCTCTCACCCACCAGCACCCCCAAGTCCTTCTCCCAGCGCCGCTCCATCTGTGCTAAAATTGCTTCCAGCAGAGAGGTGCTTGGAGGAACTAAAGAAATCTGGCTCAGTGTGAGGCCACTCCAGGGTGACTGGATGAACCTGGAGGGGGATTCTGGATTATGTTGCAGGGGTTAGTCACAATCTAAACTGAATCTACTTGAATTATGGAGGTGAAATACCTTGTTTACCCTGTTAATCACGTTTAAGGAGAGTCTTTCCAGATCCTCCAGCCCTCGTGCCACCATTCTGCAGATATCACCTGACCCCATCAAGATTGGTACTGTATATTTTAAAATCGATAATGGATGTTCTTCCTTTTAAATTCCAAACAGTCCTTGTGTTTTGAGAGGCAGAGGAATTAAGCCCCTATATAAAATGATGGAAGCCTGTCACACCTCATAGAAAAAACTGCCATGGGTTTCACAATATTCCTGGCTAAACAATATTTTTTTTCTAATAGGAAACATTTCTGCCACACACCCTCCCAAAGAATAATTATTAAAAAAAGAACATTTTAAGATAACATACCCACAGCTTGTTTGACACAGCTCTAATCATGATCACCGCTGTGCTGTGTTGAATTGGGAATCAAACTGCTTTGTAGCACCAACTATTTGTGTAAAGAGGGTCAAATCACAGACAAGCTTTGAAAACTTTTACTAAATAATGATCCAAAATGCAGCAGGGACAAAGGAAATACCCATCAAATTAATTGGTGGTGTCAAATGTAGAACAAAAGGAATTAAAGCTGTCAGGAAAAATGGGTTTCCATGTAAAGGAGGAAGAAACATGCCCCACACCGGCACAAAATCCCCCCAAAATACTCCAGTCAAAAACCACCAAACAAGCCAGCCAATGTGCACTGCTTGGAGCCACTCATCTCTTGTGTATCAATGTATGTGTGTGCCTGTGTTTGTAGTGTTAGATCTGCGAAAAACTGGTCTTGGGTCACAGATCAGCCACTCATTCTTTGGAATTTTAGGTGGAATTTTCCAGATGTATTATAAAATATTATGAAGTTATTATAAGGCTTCACTGGATGCTTCTGTGACAGGCAGGCTGATGTGCCCCTTTAAGGCATTGGAAAAGTAACAGCTGAGTTTACTGCAATGCAATCACCTCTTGGTGTGTGTGAAGGAAAACTGTGGAAGCATCATAATATTGGACAAACTGAGAGTAAACAACCCCTGCCTTTGCTTCTGCAGAGAGGGGTGGAACGAGGGTGTGATGATGCCACGTACACAACCATGCACAGTTCCAGAACAGCTTGGGCTGGAAGGGACCTTCAAGATCACCCAATCCTCCTGCCATGGGCAGGGACACCTTCCACTATCCCAGGCTGCTCCAAGCCCCGTCCAAGCTGACCTTGGGCGCTTCCAGGGATGGGGCAGCCACAGCTTCTCTGGGCACTCTGTGCCAGGGCCTCACCACCTTCATACTAAAAATAATTTTTCTTTATGTCCAGTCTAAATCTACCTTTTCTTATTTTAGAACCACTGCCCTTTGTCCCATCACCACAGGCCTTCTTTAAAAGTCTCTCTCCATATTTCATATAAATCCATTCATCTCCCAGTCTGTATTGATGTTTCCCAGTTTATTTCCCTGCACTTCTGCCAGCCTTTCCCTCCTAGCTGGATTTATTATCCCTAAAAGATGCTCACATTAATACAGAGCAAGGGCCACTTGCAGCTCTTTGCTCTGTGTCCAGCAGCCCATAAGGTAACAAAGAAAGAGGTGAAGGAACACCAGGACTTAGAAAAAGGAGGAAAACTAAACGGGATTTTGAAATTAAAATGTCTTTCACTCAATAATTTAAGATGGAAGTGTAAAAGTAGCCAAGTCAGGGGTTTCTTTGAATTTTAATATACATATAGCTGGCATAAGCCTAATTTCAGTATTTAACCTGTAGGAGGAAGGGAGCCAGGAGGGGCTAATGAGGCCAACTGGATTCCCTTGTCAAGATCTTGAGGCCAAATGCACAAGGTTAGTCCAAGTCAAAACTGTTTGTGTGAACTGCATTTGCAGTTCCAAGATATATACCAAGATATACCAGCAGCTCTCGTTGGCAGCAGAAATTCTAGAATTAATCAAAAAGCAGCCCTGACTAAACCTACTGAAAATGTGTAGAGAATGCTGTGTATTTTAATGCTGCACTTAAGATGGGTGGAAGCAGAATCCATGTTCTCGGAGTGTTTTGCTCAAAACAGGAGTGAAATAGAAAGTTCAGAGACTGGAGAACATTTCTGAGCTAAAGCTTTCAAATATTTTGTAGGATAATTAAAAACAAAGCAAAAGGGTAATTGGTAGGGTGGCTAAACCATACTAAACCCACAAAAAATCCTCTGCTGACAAAAGCAGCCAAAGTTTTAACCATGGCGAGGGTTGAATTTGGATATGAAAAGAGATTTGGCACCAGAAAAAGCAGCCATCAGTTCCATTTTTTCTGGAATTAAACGTCATTTTTCCAGGTAAAACCACAGCCTCATTAACAGCCAGCAGCAGAGAGGCAAGTCCAGGATTACATGTGAGAAGCTGATACAAGACCATTACAGCTTCCTGCTTTCCTACTGATTCTGAGACAGGACTTCTAGTCTTATTTAGGCATCATTATACCCAGATACAAATAACTGCAATAAAATAAATAAATAAATACATACATACATCAAAATCTGTTTCTGCAAACTTTGTTACAGCTATAAATATGGATCTAGAAAAAAAATCTGCATTTACTCCTGGCTTATTTCTGTGTGATGATGACTGTGGACCAGTCCCTTGCTCTTTCCTTTGATAATGATCCTTACTTTTTCCCTGCTGTTTCCTATTTGGATTATAAATGTAGTTATCCCTAAATGCTACTGCAATATAAACAGCAACAATCTGTCATTTTTCTTCCATTGTGTAGAACCAGAAGCATTACAGCAAAGCAAAGATCTCCCAGTCAAGAGTAATGGTTTTAATTAAGGAATACAAAACTCAGTTCTGTATTCATACCTCGCTTATCATGTTATTAAACAAAATAAACCGAAATAAGATTCTGAGATCAGCGTGCTTTTTTCTCTAATTTTATAATAACTGAAAATAACTATAATATTGAACAGACCCTTAAAATTTTAATATAGGCACAAAACATGTTACAGAAGAGAGGTTTGGTTTTCTGCCATGATATTTTTGAATAAATTGCAAGGACACCCTTAAATTTCTGAAGGAAAATTAAAGTTTCCCTAGAAAAGTTGTATCCTGCTGTTCTAAAAACAACATGTATTTCACTTCACTTAATAATGTGTAACTCTTGTAATAAGGTGTCCCTTGTGTAACAGCCATAAACAGGGAAAGTATTAAAATAAATGGCCAAATGTTGCATGTCTATAATAAAATTAGGAGACAGACTAGCAGTGATGCTTATAACAAATATCAACTGATTGCATCTCTTTTTTTGTCTCCCTCAAGCAATCAAACCTACAGCCTGAGATACAATGTAGAAGATCATAGAAAGACACAGAAAATGCAGTTTTCTGCATGGATCTGCATAATAGAAAACTGGGAACAGATAACAGAGTGAGGGCCAAAGTCCCACGGTGGAATATAAGCAACTGTGATCTGTGCCCCTATAACAACTATGAGCCATACCCTGAGGCACTGACAACTCTTACTGCAAGGAAAGACCATGTTCTTCTGCCTGGCTGTTTATCTAAATACTTAATTCAGATTAATTAAACTGATGAGGATGAGGAGTTCATCCCCTCATTGGTATTACATGTCTTTATATGCTGCAATGTGAAAGGGTGGGAAGAAAATCTCCCCATGCAGAACAGCTTCCGTAATGCCTTGCAATTTTTATTTAGGGGAATATTATGAATAAAAAAGAAAAAAAAAAAAACAACACACAGAAAAACAACAGAAACAACAGCAAAAAGCCAACAAAAACCCCAAACTCTCAAACATGCTTTTAAATTCCTCCTTAATCAAACTAACATGCTGCTACTGGAGGGAATTAATCCGACAACCTTGTCTTTCACAAAGAATTCCTAAAAGTTCACATCAATAACCAAAAGTGGACTGCAGCAGAGAAGATTTCCTTGTAGGAGAAGAAAAAAGAGATCTGTTAAAGAATCTGTTTTTCTGACAAGTGAAGTACAACATTTCAGAGCCTCCAATGGCATGTGCTTTAAGAATTATTTAGCATTCCTAACGTAGTCATTCTAAGAATCTTGGATTATGAGCACAGTGGGATACTAAAGGCTCTGGAGGAACTCTATCATTAACAAGGTCTCTAGGATGCTTTATATAAATACATATATATATATGTACACACACACACACATATATATAAAAAAATATATAGATTTATAAAAAACACACACTCCTTCCTAATACCCTAGGCTGCCTCTGAATGGTTTATCTGTCCCTTCCACAAAGACCAGATGCTTCCACCTGGGGAAAATAAAAAACAAAGCGATGAAAATCCCCTGGAAAAAAAGAAAAGTCCTCCCAAACACACACTCAGGGGCTGGGAATGAGCCAAGGGAATGAGGCTCAGGATGGCATTACGGGAATGATGATGATACTAACCAATGGAAATGAAGGATGAAGAGAAGTAAATTGAATTTTTTACTGGGGACAGAGAAATGGTAAAGAGCTCATTTTTTCACCACCTTGTACAGAATTCTACACCACTTGTAGTTCAACATCTTTGCACTTGAAACTCATAAAGCTCAGAAAGGATGGGTAAACTTAATGGCTGTGAATGAGGTCACGAAACACGAAAGATGTCATAGTGATAGTCTTTAAATGTTTCATTTTTAGGGTAACAGCACTGCCAAAATGTCCCCAAAAGGATTCCATCCATTCTTCTCAACACTCTATAAATGATATTCCACCTTCTGTTGTAGTTATAGTAACAGTGGCGACCAAAGCCTGAAGCCATGATCCATGTCAAAAAAGCCAACGTGCCTCTCGAGTCTTTGCCCTGAAGGGATTCCAATCTAAGTGCAAACCAGCCAAAAGAAAGAGAAATGGGCTGTAGGATGTGCTCACAGTGGGTTTAGGGCTGTAGTGAGGTGTGGTGAGGATGGAGGGGGACAACTGCAGAGCCACCAGCTAAAGCCAAAGTACAAGTCTGGAGCTTCCATAGCCCCTCTGTCCTGCACAGCGTTTCCTGCTGTGCACAGTGAATAGCACAGAATAACAAGGAGTAGCCACACAAATAGCACTGATGTCCTCAGGCAAGCTCACCATCCATGATTTCTCCTGTTTGTCCAACACATGGGGTTTGAAAGTATCTTTCACATGGATTCTAGTGGATAAAGCGATTTAGCCCCTATATTAAAGGGGAGTTTGCAGGGACAGGCAGATTTTGGTGGGATGTTTCGTCCTGCGTACCATGGCACTTCCATCCAACCCTTAATGGTCTTCCCTCTTCCCGAGCTCCTGCCGTTTGTGGGACAGGGAAGGTAAGAGGGTTTGTCAAGGGAAGGCAAACAGGGCTGAGCACAAACACTCTCACCCTGAGGAGCAATTACACTGCCTCTGCCACGCCATCCGTCTCTGCTGGCACACGGAGCGAGGAGCCCAGATCCACACGCAATCCGGCCTTTTCCTTGAGGCTGCTTCCAGCCAGGACTGACGTTACCAGAGAGTCACAGAAAAAGTGACCCTGCTCGAATGTTTCCCATTTCTTGGATTTTGAAGTTTACTCTTAACATCCAAACACTTATTCTCCCAAACCCAAACTGCCTGTGATAGAAGGACAGCGAACTAACGTTGGCTCCACGTGTGGCAGGGCTTTTACCATCGGTGCTGCTCATTGCAGTGTAGTTCTGCCAAGCATTACTATTATCTCAATGCCTGTTACTCCCTTCATCTATTTAATTTACCTCACTATGGGCTTGCTCCAGAAAAAATCATGGCTGTGGTAAAAAGGACCTCTTTCACTTGAGAGCATTCATGATCAATCACTTACATAACCCTGATACTTTTAATACCAGCCTGTAGCCCTGTGAGAAACCAGGGAAGCTCCAGCTCAACGATGTAATTTTAAAAGTAATTTTAAGAGTACCACCTGTCCTTGTAACCAGGAGTATATTGCAAGTGATCCTTATTTACTCAAATAAAACTTGACTGAATTCTTTTAATACTCTCTAGCAGTTTCCACTGGCTGTTTTTAGTTTCTATGGCAACATATTCAATTATTATTTTGTCACACAGGACTGAATTGCTGCATAGACTCCCTGTCCACAAATGGGTACTTGAACTCTTGAATGAAATATCTCTTCCCTCAGCTCCAGAAATAAAGGTTTCTTGGGTACTTAGAGACCATTTACTTTCCCAGCATGAAATGATGGAGATGGGGGAGAAAATTTGAATTGTCGTGGCATATCTTTAATGCATCCTACTAAATCCTGCAGCTTGAGGGTCTCAACAATCTCCCAACTTCTAGTTGAAGATTATGTTAGGGTAAAAATAACCATTACAAAGAGGAAGACAAGAGTTGCTGTGGGAGAAAACCTCATTGTCTTGCCAAGAATATTTCCTGCTGAAGGTGAGCATGGTTGTTGGGGTTGTTTCACAGTCCTTTTAAATTTTGACCTGTTTCATAGAGTTTATATTTTGGTCTTTTATGGTTTGCACCATGAAAAGCCCAAGCATGTTTTTAGCCAGCTTGTGTCTGGGTAATGCTGTTTAGCATGGAAAACAGAAATAAACCCATGAGACGGAGGGCATTAGGGTTCTGCAGGAAAATTACCATCCTGGTAATGTTGGAAAGCAATCTTTTATTTTTTTCTTGACTTTAATTTCTGTTTGGGGTTTTTTTGTTTGTTTTTTGGGTTTTTTTTAAAATATTTATTTATTTATTTTTATTTATGTGTGATCCTTTGGAGCACAGAGAGACAATATCTTCTATTAAAAAAGTGCTAATTATGAACACCTTGCACATAACAGTGACCAGGTTTTCCTCTAAATATCACTGGGACATTTATTACTGAGACATAAAAGATGGTCTACAAAATTATTTCTAGGGAAACTTGGCAAATATTCAGGAAAATATATCATTTACATTGTGCTGGGAAATACCTTATTCCAGTTCTAGACCCGGAGCAGTTATGGAATAGCTCTCTTATTTGGGAGGAGGGTGGAAGCAGCATGTTGTCGCCACATCAGACCGAAGGGAATGGATAAAAGATGACTTTTTCTTCTTTTGCCAGTCACTGGTTCAGACGTTGGGCATGGCTGCAATCCTTTTCCTCCTTGAGCAGAGATCTTTCTCAGCAGTGATTGAGGGATGAGACCTTCTGCCCCCAAAGGACGCTGTGCCAAGGACAAAGAGACCCAAAGCTCCTTCTAAGGGTCACATGAGGTCATGTCACAAACTCAGAACTACCACTCCATTACATCTTTCCTCCCCTATCTTTTCCTCCCCAAATACCAACCTTAAGCCAGCAACACAACCCAGGAGCAGAGAAATCATGCAAAGTTTAGATGCGCAAACATTTGGGGTGACCCTGAAAACCAGGCTGTCCCTGCGTTCTATGCTGATACTGGGAGCTGCCTTTTATTTATTTGTCTTTTTCTGCAGATGTGTGCTCATGAATTTCCTCAGATGTGTGCTCATGAATTCCCCCATCCCGGTCCGAGTGGGAGAGACTTTCAGCCTGTTCCAGCGGGTGCCGAGCCACGCTGGAGGCTCCAGTCCCCTGTGCAGTCAGCTTTGAGAACCTTCGACGAGCAGGGCGTGAGCTGAGCTGTGGGAATAAGCAGCTCCTCTCCTCGGGCCCCACTGCAAGGGAAGTGATTCGTGAAGGTGCCGTTTCAGACGCCCCTCGTGATTTTGCTCCTGCGAGCGAGGAGTCGCCGAGCAGTGAATCTCATTTAGCGCATGAGCAGCACTCGCGTTCTGCACGGCAATAACCTGCACGTACTCTCTCAGACACCACATTTTCAGGCTCAGGGAGCCCTCTCCAATTAAAAACAGATTGTCCTTAATAGAATCTATAAATGGGAACTACAGTATCTGTTCTATTTTCTTTTGCGTATTTTTTTTCCTTTGTAACAAGTTTACCCAACTGTTCTCAGCTTTATTGTCCTGATAAGACAGCAAATTCCATTTTCTGCCATCTGCTGCTAAATTTGCAATTTTCCACAAGAATGCCAGGTATATAGAGGGGGAGTTTTTTGTGTGTAGATAGGCAAAATAGATTCTTCCATTTTTGACTTGCCAAACCTTACCCTGATGGTTTGACTTAC
Source organism: Ptilonorhynchus violaceus (assembly GCA_013397565.1). Lineage (NCBI taxonomy): Eukaryota > Metazoa > Chordata > Aves > Passeriformes > Ptilonorhynchidae > Ptilonorhynchus > Ptilonorhynchus violaceus. Next base: position 244,244 of record VZRJ01013147.1, on the reverse strand, counting down.
TAAAGAAAAAATATGATTAAGAGTCTGCTCCTACATTTTCTACATTGTGAGGGACCTTGTTGGTTTCCCAATTTCACCTGTTTCTTCAAATTTACAGCTTATTTTTTTGGATGTGATGGTTTCTTAAGCTTGTTTTGTATTCAAGTGCATTTTGTATTCTCTTGCATTCCCTATTAACTGCTTCTGTGTCTGGTTTTGATGGCTCATTCCTTTCAATACACAAGAATTCATAGAGATAAGTAATTGTAATTAGTAAGTTACTCTCTACCTGTGTGGAGATACCTTTGCTCTTTCTGTTTATATTTATTCTTAGATCTACACATAATTGTTTGTCAAACTGAGACCTCCTTGATGTTCTTCAAATGCTGGAAAAGATCATATGAAAATCTGTCCATGAGGATGGTGCTGATGATTAACTGAGACGTCAATGGGAAAGGAAGAAACAGGGAAGAGATGTTCATAAATTATTTAAAACTGAGGGAGTTTTAAGAAAAATGGGGTCATATATGAGCACAGAGAGGTTGTCAAATGTGTAGGCACAAATCTAACTCAGAGATGAGAAACTCACTAAGGATAAATCCTCATAATGTGGTTTCTAGTTCTGAGCCTTATGATAACCTCGTTGCCATTTATGTGTTCTCGTTTGGGACTCCACCCGTGCTTGTTTTGGTTTAATGTTGCATCTGTTCCCACTTGGATTCTGAAGGAAAAAAGCTTATTTAGCAATATTGTCTCTCAGTGCTGTCTGCCATTCCTATGCTGTTTCTGCCAACAAGTTCTGGAAGTGTTCAGCTAATAAACACAAAATTTGGGAAGGGTCAAAATTATCAAAAACATTGAGTTTCTCCGTGTTTTATGGGAACAGGAAATAGTCCATAGGATGGGGAACCTGTGAGGTTGCAATGTGAGCCCAAATAATCCATAGATTTAGCCTCAACAATGAGAGGCTAAATTTTTTGGGAAACAGGACTTTCTAGTTTCAGCATTTACAGAACAACTTTCTATATGAATAATTTTTTTTTTTTGAAACAAGTGCTTAAAAAGTACAAAGATTCCTGAAAAAAACCCCAACTATAATTTCAATGTACTTTTTTAAAAGCATAAAGAATAAGAGTGTGTTTTAACCATAGACCACAGTTTGTTAATATGCATTTACATTATTTGTCGTAGCTGGCCTCGTCCTTAACAGATATCCTGAAGAACACAGAGTATAGAAATGTGGATTTAAGGAGTATTATTCTTCTATTAAAAGTAATTTAAAAAAAAAATAGCTAAAATCCTACTCGATAAATTCTATTTGTGTAAAGAAACTTTAGAAATTTTTAGATTATTTATTGTCAATATTCTTTGTACCTGCATCTGTTTGATACTTGCCAGACTCAGAGTGAGATTTTCTGCAGATCAATACAACTCCTGCTGCAGAATCAATGGGGATCCTTTTAGCTATGGATACAGTTAAAATTAATGAAATTAAAGTATTACTATTTAATTATTGGTAAATTTCTATTGTCTCACAAATAACAGTAAAAAGGAACGGGAAAGAACTTAAGCAATGAGAAATTTCTTCTTGTGACCCAACTGGCCATAAATAATACCATCTTTGAAACGAAAACTACGAATCAAGGAAAGATTGATTTTTTTTATAAAAAAAGCATTTTAATTTAGAGAATCATTATAAAGGACAACTCTTCTTCTTATGCCACGAGATCAGTGGGCACCTTCCAGCTGATGCCAACAGCCCATTAAACAAACTTCCTTTGTGAGTGAGTTCTCACAGGACACATGGCAGCAATCCTAACTCCAGCTGAGTTCCAGCAGAGTTTTAGATGGCTGCAAATTTTTATCTTGTGATTAGTGGGCAACGAGAACCATAAGTCCAATCCCCTTTCATACAGAGCTCTATCAANAGCAAATCTTCTCTCCATGCACTCCCACGCTCAGCCAAGCATTTACACCTCTTCCAGTACTTTTATGATGACCCCAATGTCCCCTAAACAGCCTTCCAGCTTTTTATATTCCTCATCCTCCTTGAAGGGTGAACTCCACAGAGGAACACTGGGTTTCTAGGCAGTACATTTCCTTTTTGTAAGAACACGGGAGCTGTTAAGACTCCAGTCATCATGTAACTATTCACAAGTGCTATGCTACAATAATCCACTTTTATGGGAGTTTGGAAGATGAATATAAAATAACAGAATCCCCAGCTGTGCTGTTATGTGCAAAGCCATCCCATTAATCATGCTCAGTTTTACTTTACAGCTTAAAGGTATGCAAAGTGTTGCTGCCATTCAGGTGCCTCAGCAGTGGCAGTTGCACACCTTAACTGCATTTTAAAAGCTATCTTCTCAAGAAATTAAGCACTCAATCTTTGCCTTTCCTCCAGTGGAAATGGTAATTCAGCGCCTTCTGATGTCAACAACGTATGCAGAGCAGCCTAAAAATCCAGGCAAGCAAATGAAACCTCAGCACTACAACAGCTTCCAGACCTGAATATAACATGTTAACCACATGAGGAAAAAACCCAAAATAGTTCAATAATTCTGTTTCTTTACACATTATCTGCACTGATTTAGGATCTCTACTTTCCCATGAGGGTACTGAGCACAAATAAAAGTACATGGTAAACCTGCAGCATTGTGGGGACCAGACTTTAGATTATTTGGGGTTTACAAGCATGAATCTGTGCTGGACTGATATGGCAAATAAAAGCATGAAATTCTTTTTAAGGCTTGTGGGAGCTTGCAGACATAAGAGTGCAAATAAGTAGATACTTAGGACTGCTCACTTCTCTCCTGGAGCTGAAAGCAGGGATGGGATGTTGGGTTTGAGTTGTGAGCAAGTAACTGAGCACAGATCTGAAAACAGGGATATGAGTTAGCTCAGGCATTGGGAAGAAATCCTTCCCTGTGAGGGTGGGGAGGCCCTGGCACAGGGTGCCCAGAGAAGCTGTGGCTGCCCCATCCCTGGAAGCGTCCAAGGCCAGGCTGGCTGGGGCTTGGAGCACCCTGGGATAGTGGAAGGTGTCCCCCCTATGGCTGGCGGTGGCATCGGATGGGCTTTAAGGTCCCTCCCATCCCAAACCAGTCTGGAATTCCATGATTCTGTATGACAAGGTCAGGAAGAGAGGAAACAACTGTAAGTTGTTATTGCTTTTTATCTGAGAGCTGAAAACCCCAGTTTTCTACTAAATCAGCAAGGCAATACCTCAGATCAGACCCTTGGAAATGATGTGAAACAGCCTTTTCTTCTGAAGTGTGGAAAGTTCTGTGACTCAGAGGGACAAACTCCTAATGCTCAAGAAGTTTTAACTTGACAATTTTGAAGGAGAACTATACTGTTTTGTTTAAGAGAGAGTTCTGAAAATGCTCTTTTTTCACAGGTAAACATGAATATGATTTTGTGTGTGCAGTGCTGCATAATTTACATGGATGATTAGAGATTATGATCTGCAAGGAATTTCTGGTTATGTTTACTATTCAGACACTTAAAATAGGAATTACAGGAAAGATTTGTTAATTTCATGGACACAGAATATCAGTTCCATTTCATTTTCACTGTCGTACACAGGGTAACAAGAATATAGTGAATGCTCTTGCAAACTTCAAAGGTGAAATAGATTAAATGGGTTTTTTTGTAAAATAAATTTGAAAGTTCGGGTGAGATGTGTGATCCCATAGATTGTGAGCCTTGCAATGTCATGGGTTTCACAACTGCATGGCCCCATTCATCTGAGTTTGTCTATAGAGCTCTATAAGCAGATGACAGTCTGCTATTCAGCAGAAAAAGAAGAAACAGGCTCTGGAGTCATTATTTGCCAAGATTCACAGGTGCCTCCTGGAGAAACCCTCTTTAGAAAGCTGCACTCCTCTGTGTCAGGACACTAATCTCTATTCAGGGCAGGGAAATTCTGCCTTTCATGGACAGAGGGTCTATTTTTGTCTTTGAAGTTAATCCAACCCTAAGTTGCAGCAATACTTGGAAAGCCAAATGCAGACATTCTGTATAGACTTCCTTTTAAACATTCCTGGCTGGAAACCTGTTTCCCTACTTCTGTCATTAGAAGCTGAGGATTCTGGCTTTTATGGACTTTTGCTCATCTCTTAACCCACAAGTAAAATGTTTGCTGTCCCACATAGGTGGTGTTATACCCAAATGTGGATATACATAGAGGAGTAGTCGGAATAAGCAGCAGATGGTCAGCAGAAGAAATAAAAAATCACTTCATGTTGAACAAACCTCACACCAGTGGCAAGACTCATTAAGCCGTGGGCTGGACTCAGCAAGACAGAAACTGCTGCTCCAGGGTTTTGCGAGGTATCGAGGGCTAAATTGATGGAACAGAAAGTCTGCCTGCTGGCCTGGGATTTGCTACAGCGCTCTCTGCTCAGGGCTTATTTAACTTTGGTTTGTCAGGGAAGGCTGGGCCAGCCCCGTCAGCAGCTCAGCTCTCCCTTTCCCAGTGCCTCGCTCCCATCTCGGCCGCGGTTGCCAAGTGTCTCGTTTATATTTACACTCCAGCCCAGCCGTCACCCCGGGAATGATCCAGCCCAGTAGTGCTTGCTGCAGATAATGCTCTGATGAAGCAATCTACACAGATGGTAAGCTATCAACTTACATTAAAAAAATCATCAGTTATTGTTCCCAATTTTTTTTCCCCAAAATTAAAGTGGCTTTGTTAAAAAACCTGTGGGATAATCCATGCGCAGTTTCAAGGGCACGACGCCTTTGGGTTCTTCTAAGGTCAACTAAAGAATTGTTCAGGATTTCATCCCAACTATCAGCAAGAGGTTTCTTAAAGTTGGAAGATTTTAAAAAAACACCACAACAAATTAATAAAAGTTTAACATAATGATCCTGATTTCGGATTCTATCGGAAATAACACTGTTTAAAATAAGGAATGGAAATATAATAAACACAGTCTAAGCAATGTTGAGAGAGATTTCCAATTGCTTTTTAAAAGGAAATGCCTTTCAAAAAGTTCATTCCATTCCAAATTTCTTTTTTAACACAAAGACTTAATAGATTAATTGTAATTAGTGCAACAAATTCTGATGCTTGCTGCACTTTTATGTAACAGGAGAGGTTTGAAGGCATAGTGAAGTTTTTCCTGTGATATGGGTAGGACAGGAACTAATTATCTAAGAATCCGAATGACTAAAAAACAAGATAGGTTTTAAAACTTAAATTTAAAACTTTGATTTTCTTTTATAAAAAAAAAAAAAAAACTGGAGAAAATAAATTTTGTGTTAAATATGGCAGCAATTTCACAATGGGGAAAAAAGCTTGCCTTTCTGTAGAGGTTGTAATTATGTTTACAGTTCCCTGAGTTTTGAACAAATAGAGTCATTTATTATTGCAAAGCAAACAAAGAGAAGGTGATTCTGGGCAGAATTCAGAGAAGGCTTTAGTTTGGTTTGGGTCATTTTCTTACTTTAATATCTTAACAATTGAGAGAAGTCAGTCATTAAAGATAATAAAATATAACTGTGCTAGAAAATTAGCAAGTGTCACCTTTTGTCTGGAGTGCCAACACATTTTATTAGTTCTGCTCCTTGCAATAGGCAAGTCCTTTATTTTATACTCACCATCATCTGTCGTTTCATAGATGGGTTTCTAGAAAACTCATAATATTCTGACCGGCATAAATTCCTTACAAATTAATCAGAATTAATGCCTTCTGCAGCTGGGCTGTGTCATCTGCTACTTGAGGGGGATTTTTTAATGATCTGTGCTCAACTATTTTAAACTGTGAATTCCTTGTATGAATTCTGACACCTTCCTGTGAAAAAAAACCCTTCTTGCCCTTTTCTGCAGAGGTGTCAGTTGAAGCCATGGGACACAGATGTCTTAGACATTTGATTTTCTCTTTGTCATTGGTCATTATGCAGTCGTAAGATAAGGAGACAACTGTTTCATTCCAAAATGCTGGTCAAGATGTGAATGTGGAGGAAGGAAACTTGATAGCAAGGCAATTTTGTTTTCACTTCAAAGGTTGTTTTAAGACCCTGGTCTCCTTCACTTTTTGGTGCAATAAAATTCAGTTGCATTCTCTCAGCCTGAAGCTTTTCTATTTCCTGCCTAAAAATGACTCTAAAATTATTTTTTTTAAGAATATTACTGATAGCACAATGGTTTGTGTTCATTTTCTGTGGTATATTTATGGCACTTCTCCAAAAGAATAAAAACATGGGAAATTTGCATAAATGTAGATCTATGTCTTTTGTACAAGAACAACTTATGGAAGGTCCCAATAATAAAAGATTTTCTTTTTCTTTCCAGAACCATACAAGCATATGATGCAAGTTTTCATATCAATATGATAATGAGTTCAGTACAAACAGTCAATGATTGCACAGCAAATTAACATTTTTAATGGGCAACTTCTGCCACTCGTATTTTCTACTCTCTTGTTTGCTGAGTAGTCTGGAAGGAAATGATCCTATTCCAGGAACAAGCAATATGGTCAACACGAGTAAGGAGAGCAGAACTCACTCATGACATTTTTCTGACTCCAATATCCACAGAATCATAGAATCGTTAAAGTTGGAAAAGACCTCCAAGACCATCAAGTCCAACCATCAACCAGACATCACCCAGGTTAAGATATGATAATCTGTTGCTTATTAACTGCTTAGACTATTTTTTGAGAAAATATCCAAGTTGTACCTAGCCATGTGAGAAACAAGGTTATACCTCATTAGATGTGGCCACACACCAGACAGAAGCTCAGCTGAGAACTCTGGAGTTACTTGGAATAGTTTGCCCAGAGAAGCTGTGGCTGCCCCATCCCTGCAAGTGTCCAAGGCCAGGTTGGACGGGGCTTGGAGCAACCTGGGATAGTGGAAGGTGTCCCTGCCCATGGCAGGGGGTGGAATGGGATGGTTTTAATGTCCCTTCCAACCCGAATTGTTCCAGGCCTGAAGGATTCTGGTTTGTTTTCCTCGGAGTCTGAGGGTGCAGTCCTACACCGAGTTCGTCGGAAATCTGTCAGGGACGGATCTGACAATGTAAAATACGAGGTGAATCCCTCACCAGCAAAACTTTCCCCTGGGTGACACCTGCACATGGCACCTGTCACACCCCAGCCAGAGAGAAGAAGGCAGCTCCCAGCTGATTTTTTATCATGGACTTGCTTTTGCCCCTCCAGCTGCGCTCCCTCCTGAGGAAAGGTGACATTTGTTCGCAAGCCTGGATCTGCTGCCGATTCCTGTCTCTCTGGATGCTCCTGGGCTGTCTGCCTGGCCCCCCTCTGGAGAGCTATGTTCATTCCAAGACTGGGAAAGGCAGGGAGGGAGGAGGACAAGGGGAGGGGGGCAAAGGCGGTTTCTGGCTCATGTCGCAGCCCTGCTGTCAGCAGAGATGTTGATGTCGCTCCCTGGGGTAAATCGACTGTGCCTTGTCTTTACCGATCTGGATATAGCTACAAGCATGAAGTATTGAATTCTTCTTTTGGAAATTTTAATTCTTCAGAGGTTTCTCTATGTTTCCAAAGTGTAACTACTCTTGTATATAATTCTTTTTTACTCTTTTTGTCCATAAATCACACTTGAAAGCGTCCCTAGTAATTACGCACAAACTGAATTCTTATCTAACAGTTCAATTTCAGAAAAATCAAAGGTTTCCCTACCCTTCACCCTTCAATTTCTTTCTATCCCTTTATTTTGCTCTTATCAAGACCATATGAGAGAATATAGAGAATATATTACACCCAAAATTAATGCAATTCTGGTTTATAAAAGACAGATTGTAAATAAGAAAGAATTATTAACTTTTGATGATTAGGAAGCTGATATATGAGAGTTATTGCTTTCTTTGTGTTACAAATGGAAGAACAGCGTAGTAGGAACCAGCCATATCAAACTTTCCATAAGTCTTTTCATAGAAGCATGGAATCATGGAATGGTTTGGGATGGGAGGGACCTTAGAGCCCATCCAGTCCCACCCCTGCCATGGGCAGGGACACCTTCCACTATCCCAGGCTGCTCCAAGCCTGTCCAACCTGGCCTTGGACACTTCCAGGGATGGGGCAGCCACAGCTTCTCTGGGCACCCTGTGCCAGGGCCTCCCCACCCTCACAGGGAAGGGTTTATTTCTTGTATCTAATCTCTGTGCATACTGGCCAGACAGGAAGCTTGTTCCCAGAAATACGTCATTTGGAAGCACATAAGACACAGTGGGATTGGTGAACTCTGCATGTTGGAAGTTGATTTATATATTTGTAAAGGAATGAAAGAGTAGACACTGCACTTATGAACAACTCAGATGCAGGCTCACAGTACTTTTCAAAGTATTTTTAAAAGTCAAAGGCTTGAAATTCCCACCATCTGCGGGACTGAAACTACCCAATCTTCAAATTCATCTATTCAAAGCATCTCTCTGTCCTTAGGTAAGATGACCTGAGGCACAACCCTGAAGGTCAAACAGTGGCATTTGATGTCCCCTTGAGGACCTTTTGAGCAGTCTCACAAAGTAAATTGCATGTGACATAACCCAGGTGAGAAATATCAGACACTCACCAGCCTCTGTCCGTTTCTACGTCAGTGCATGTCTCACAGTTCTCTGACTTGTTGAGATTTTTTGTCAGATTCTGATCCTGAAAAGCTTGGGTTTGGAGCGTTGAACAGACCTGACCTGACAAGCAGAGACCTCCTCATCAAAGTGAGGCATTGGAGCGATGAAAGCTCTGCCTGAAATATGGATGTGCCCGGCAATATCGCCCACCCCACGAGTCCAGCCTTCATCCCTCCTCGCACTCTGCACTCAGAGCTTCCTCGTGCTTTGCATCAGTTCCACCTCCCCACGGATGAGGCAGGTTGTGCCTCCAAACAGCAGAGAGCAGAGCAGTGCTTACGCTGCAGGAGTTCACGGCAGCCTGGGCTGGGGCCTCACTGGGACAAAGGAGGGGACACCCTGCCTGTCCCTGTGGGCAGAGTGGAAAAGGAGAGCCAGGGAGATGGGGTCTGGCCAGGCTGTTGTCAGCCCCGTGGGGCTGTGCTGGGCACACACCGAGGGGCTTTGGTGGCTCCACAGAGGATCCCTGATCAAAGAATCACACAATATCCTGAGCTGGAAAGGATCCACCACGATCACGGAGTCCAACCCCTGGCCCTGCACAGACACCCCAACAATCCCACCCTGTGCATCCCTGGGAGCGTTGTCCAAACGCTCCTGGAGCTCTGGCAGCCTTGGGGCCGGGACCATTCCCTGGGGAGCCTGTTCAGTGCCCAGCACCCTCTGGGGGAAGAACCTTTCCCTGATATCCAGCCTGACCCTCCCCTGGCACAGCTCCCTTGGGTTCCCTGGGTCCTGTCACTGTCCCAGGGAGCAGAGTCGGAGCTGTCCCTCCTTTTCCCCTCAGGAGGAAGATGAGGTCTTCCCTCAGTCTCCTTTTCTCCAGCTGAACACAGCAAGTCCCCTCAGCCACTCCTCACATGGCTCCCCCTCCACGCCCTTCAGCACCCTTGGGACCCCCTTTGGACACTCTCCAGCAGCTTTAGACTTTTCTTACATCGTGGTCATGCTGGAGACAAAGCCCATTTTTACTCAGTTTATACACATCTCCCTTAGTAACTCACAGATGATAAAAGATACGCCCTCATGGTACATTTTATAATCCCCCTGTTCAAATATGCTGTTGTTATACAGGTGAAAGCTGGAAGATACCACAGCTTTCTGGACTTGGGATAGCCCGAAGTCGAAGCTCCAAGATCTCCCTCTGGTGTCCTTGCCTGACCTCCCTTTGTGGAGCGCATTATCCTGAAGGTGCTGGGGTGCTGTCCAGAGAGGCTCGCGGCCACCCTGGCACACGTCACCACTGCAGAGACAGATGGTCACCAGGCCAGGAGCAAACAGGAGCTGCCAAGCCCAGAAACCTGTGCCAGGATCCATCCACAGGTCAAGTAATTATTTTAAAGTGTAGACTTCCAAGCCTTGTGAGTCACCGCGGTGCTGGCTCTGATGTTGTCTCTGCAAGTGATTCATGTGGATAGGTGATTAAGATATCTTTAAATCTGGCCTGAGGAAAAGTCCTTTACAGGCAGTTTGGTCACAGTAAAAGCCAAGAGGGCAAAAGCAAGATCGTCACTGCTGAGCATCTACACTGCGGATTAAATGTGATGAATACTTTATAGTTGAAATTTTGTAGCAGCTTTTTCTTAACCCAAGTTTTTCTTTTTTTTAAATTTTTAATACCATATGTCTATAAAATAAAATAAAATAAAAGAAAATAAAAGAAAATAAAATAAAATAAATAATGATTTAAGCTCCTTGTGTTTAATTTTATTTTTCAAATTTTCAGACTGATGGGATCAATTGAATTACAAAATTTGCCTGGAGGAAAAAAAAAGGAAAGTTTGGACTTTTGGGCTGGAAAAAGATGTTTTGGTAGATGGAAGGGACAGAGTCAATTTGCAGCGGTAGCAAATTAGTGTTAGCAGATCTGAAATAAACAGACACTGCAGATACTGTTTCATGAGGGAGAACAGGGATTGAGCCCAACTTTCCACTTTCTCGGAACTGGACCATATAGAGCGAATTCGTGTTCCAGCAGAACCTGTGATCTCTGTTCTTATCCCCCTGTCCCTCACAGAAGTGAGCCCACAAGAAAGGCACCCTTCTTGAGCAGATGAGTTCCCTGGGTGGTGCTCTGCTGCTGCAGGTCTGAGCAGTGACTCCTTGGAAGTGTGTGAACATCCAGCAGTCACACGTGATGTGTGGGCAGCACAAGTCACATCAGTCACGTCCTTTTAAAGCACAGACTGTTTGCCAAGTGGTCAGTGATTCAATAATCATATTTTAGTGTCGCAAGCCTCGCAGCAAGGTGCAACTCAACAGCCTGCAATATTAAATCAGCATCATTTCATACATCACATTTTCAATACCATTGAATCATGTCTCATATGATACTGGTATAAAACCCTTCTTGTCAGATGAATCTTACTAGGATGATTTTCTTTTTTTAACATCCTGTCACGAAATGCTGGACTGCCACAGCACTGCTGCTAGGGGACAGTTGCACTGGTAGGCTGTTTGTAGTTGAAAAGGACAAAACATTATTGTGGGAATGTGACTTCATTGCACATATGGTGTTTGCAGAGCGGGAATGCTCCCGCCCTGTGACATTAATATAAACTGTCTGCTCACTTCGCAGCACCGTCTGATATGCTGAAATTACTTCATTCTATTGGTGCTACTCATCAGAAATATCAAAAGTGGAGTTGAGGGACGGCTGGAAAAATTTTCCTGTGTAGCAGGTGGTCAAGAACAGCCTCTATCCACGTGCAATAAAGTGCTGCAACAGTAGAAACCCCAAACCTCCTTGAGAGGAAAGGTCCTCCAAGGACAGGTGCCAGGAGCAGGCTGCCCTACGTGCACACAGCTCCTAAACTACGTGGGAAAGCACAGCCACGCACCAGAGTTTATCTCTGCCTCCCGTTGTTATCAGACCCATTATTTGCAGGGCTCCAGATCACATTTGTATGTGTGTCACGCTAGTCTTGACTCACTCTAATCCCCAATCCAATTAAAGGTATCACCTCCAAGCGGATCCTTTTATTTCCTTGGAGAGCAGATGCTCACTTTGCATTCGGGTTAGTGAAGCAGCCCCACCCCGCTGACCTTCGTCTTATCTCGCTCACTTTCATCTCCTCACCTCCCTTTTCTCTGGCATGTGGCTTGCAGGTGTGCACCTGCTGTGTCACATCAAATCCAAAGTTCCACTGGACGGGCATTCCTTTACATTCAAACTTGTAAATCCATTTTTAACTCCCAAATGCAATACCTTTATTGGAGCAGATTAAAAAAAAATCTTTTTTTCTCTTTTTTTTTTTTTTTTAATATACTGATGATAACATATTTTTCTTTGTTCTTTCTTGGAAACATTTTTGTTTAGAAACATCTTTATGATCTTTTGTCCTCTATTAAAGGAAGATGTTCTAAAATCAGACAAAATATTGTTTATTTAGCAACTCATGTTCAGAAGAATCATATACATTAGACCCAGCCCATCCAGAGGAGCTTTTGCTGCCTTTCCAAAACACCATTTTCCTCTAGACTCACTGCTCACCTTCATTCCAGCAGCCTGTTAAGTGATGGATATTTAGAATTTTTTTGCTTACATTCAAAGCCACAAATGTGCCTGGAGAAGAAAAGTCTCTGTGTGATGCCCTGGGAAACTTTCATGTCTCGAACTCTGTGGCTTCCTTGGTGGAAGATTTTATTCCTCAGTAATGTTGTGCCCATGAATCAATTATACTTACAGCAAAGCAATCTAAAGTAGCTGATAAACAACTCTGGGATGTAAGGAACTAATCCTGTGTTAAATCCTGAGGGAATGGGATTAACCTGCACTACCCTTTTTATTTTTTAAGTATTTCATTCTGGAGCATTCTGAAGGAAAGAGGTTTCCAGGCCTCAGTGTTCTGAGGGACTGTGTTACAGATGAGGTAAAAAAGTCATCTATTTTAAATCTGGTTTTCTGCCTATGGACTGAAGAGAAGACTAAGACACAAATCCCTTCTCTGAAGTGTTTCTGGAGTCTTCAGGCCTTGTTGTGCTTCTAGGCCATGTGAATTTTTCACTCAGTGAAATTCAAAAAGAAGAGAAAAACAAGAAGATGCAAATTCATGGCTCTTCCTCCTCTCATAGCTGCCTGTGGTGCTGTTTCTGTGGAAAATTCCAGAAAAAAATCTGGTTTTAGAAAGCAGAATTCTTTCTGAAGCTCTTGTGTTTGATGTAGCTATTCAGTGCCTCTAGTGATTAACTTCTTCTAAGTCTACATTAGCTTCATGGTGTGTTTCTTAAAAAAAATAACCTTTATGGAGATAAGGACATGCTTCAAACATAAGGCTGCAAAGAATGACTTTCCTTCCAGAAATAGAGTTTTTCATATGTTAAAATATTTTTTTAAGTTATTAAGAAATTTTGTCTGTATTTGTCCTCAGCTTCTGTTACAAGAATAAGATCCTTTTAAAAAGTGGCTGAACTACTGGTACAATCATCACTGTAAATTATATGGTAAGATTAAGCATCCAGTCTTTATGAATTTTCAAATACTAACATTCTGTTCAAGACTCCGTGCTTTTGTGTGCACGTGCCATGCCTTGGCTTTTCAAGATCGAAATTCTTATGTACTCGAGATGCTGATAATTCTCATTTGCAGGTCGTTGCACCAGGTTTCCACTGAGTTACTATGCAAGGAAGATGCAGGGTTTTCCCCCTGACTTACTGTTGTATTTACACCACCTTCCTCCTTTTAATATTTTTGTTTATGTCTTTATGAAATCCCAGATTGTGCTGATTAAATTTGGCCTGAAGTGACGCTTTTTCATTATGAAGTGATTTAAAGTGCATGCAGACGAGGTTCACACCTGCAGCAACGAACTGCACCGACTGTGCTCGCTCAAACAGCCAGGGCACCCAGCGGAGTGACACAAAAAGGAGGAAAACGAGTTCTGAACTGGCACTTGGGAGGGAAGAAATGAAAGCTTCCCCTCTCTTCAATGTCTTTCACTAGCGTTTGGATAATAAATCAAATCAGAGGAAATCACTGCTGTCCTGCTTGAAAAACATTTGGGAAAGGGAAGATTATCCTGCCCCACCATGACAGTTTATATTTCTTTTATGCTCCCAAGCAGAGAGATTCCAGTCTTCTCACTTTGGCTCCATGATTTGGGTGGGTGTGAGTGCCAGCACAGCCCCAGATCTGGTTCATGTCATGTGTTGCACTGACAACAGTCCAAAGGCAGCATCAGGTCTTCTGTTCCTGGGATTTTCAGCTTCTCAGCACCGTCATTGCCTTTGAAATGAAACTTTACTGCTGTGTTAATCAAAACAGAAGGAAAACCCACTTTCCCTCCCTGTGACACAGCGACAAATGTGTAACCACAACTTTGCTCGCTGCTTTACCTCTTCTCCTTGTCATATGTGGCTTACAGTGTCCCCTGGGCAGAAAAATTCTTATTTACTTATTCCCTCCACTTATTCTGCCTTTGACAAATGAAAAGGTTCAAAGGGAAAGGTTCAACCTGCAGGTGGTGTTGACACGAGAGGTGACTCCCAGATGTCACCCCTCAGTGCCCGTGTGAGTCACAAGGCTCAGCCTAAGCTGGGAGGAAACTTGCCCTCCCCGAGTAAGCAGGACATTGCTTTCCGACCTCAGCTGAGGAAAATGCTGCTGGAATCCAGGCTAGTTTAGCCCTTTTCTCAGGGTAGATGCCCCCCACAACAAATTCCTTCCAAAGATTAACCATTGCTCCTCACAGCTCACAGTCCTGACCCAGAAATGCACACAATCAGCTCAGGGTGCACTCATTTTACACCTCAGCTTGATCCCTGCAAACCAAAACGTGCTGTGCTCCTCACCTGGTGGTACTGCTCACAGAGCACATTCCTTTGCCAGAGTGCATTGTTTTTTAATCTCGTTTTTTAATCTTGTTTTTCTCTTTATCGCTTGCAATGGAATGTTTTATCAGTCCGTCCCAACACACAACATGGGAGCAGATTACCTACACAGCAATTTCTCTGCGCCTTGTTGGCTTTGAATTTTACTTGGTATTTTTTGTTGAACTCAAACAAGCAGTAAATATTCCAGTGATTACAGAGAGCATGTTGATTCATTCAGGTGAATTTTCAAAGTTACACTCAGCAGTGCCGTAATGGTTTTATAATGGAAATTTACAGACGTTTGATGTATCTTGGCGTGATTTGACTTTCAGGAAAAGGACCAATCATCTATTCCATGTTAATGAAAGCAAGCTTAAAAGCTGGGCAGAACATCTGGAACTTGAAAAGACTTGCAGTGAGCAGAATAAAATAAAAATAGTCATCCTGTGCGTACCCCCACCGTACACAAAGTGCTGCAGTAAACTGTTCTGATGGCGAATGCAAACTGAAAGAAAACTGCTTGTACTTTTTCTAGCTGAATAAAGTCCAAGCATGTTCAAAAATGAGACATGGGAATGGAGTTTCCTCAACTTGCAAGTTAATGGAGCCTTTTTTTCCTATGAACAATGATTTTAGCAGAGGATTCAATGGTATTTTGGTTTCAGAATTAGAAAATTAAAATATTAATGTAATTAGTCTTATGATTACTAAGTGGCTTGGTCTTCAGGAAACATGAAAGAAGTTACAAGCAATTCTGTGTAGCTCATTAATTAAGTCCCATTTAAAACAATCAGGCAACAATTTGTCTCATGTTTAGTAAAGAAATTTTGTGGCCAGAGAAGAGACATGAGTATTTTCAGTAATTAATGATAACCTTGACCGTATGCAGGCGCTCCTTCAGGCGTGACCAAACGATTTCTGGCAGACTGCAGAGATAAATCCCTATAAAACTCAAGTCTCAGAGCAAGTTTTCATGAAATACATTAAACTTTTAGGACATACCTCCCAGTTTCTTGAAAGAGAAAAAAACAACCCTCACTTTTGAGATATTCCTTTAAAAATCCTTTCTATATATCTTCTATTGATTAGTGAAATTCAGTGTAAAATGAAACATGAGCAGAGTTGGTTTTGCTCACTGCCAACACCATGACCTCCATTAAAAACTGAAGCATTGCCTGTTTAATCTGTATCTGAAAAGACAAGTGCCCAAAAAATACTATTGAAAATAGTATTTATATCTTCCTTAACTCAGCCTAATTTCTCTTTCCATAATAAAATTCACCTTTAACAATCTGTAGCAGAGCCCAGACACTAACCTGAAGGAGTTGTCTAGAAAATCTTGGAGAAGAATGACATTTTGTTCCAACTCCCCTTTCTTGTTTGTTTGAAGCCTAGACTAGCCATGGCACACAGAACCATAGACTGGCTTAGGCTGGAAGGAACCTTAAACATCTCGAAGTTGGTTTTTTCTGCTTTTATTCTTATCTTCTCTTGAACACAAAATAATTTAGTGCTGGGGTTTGGTTCTCATATTCCCTTTGCTCTCTGCTGAAATGCTTGGTGCCACAGCCCGAGCAGCGATTTGTGTTTCTCCATGGCATTACTCAGGTTTGCTCTACGCTGCATTACCTGCCATTCACTTGCCTCTTAGCAGATATCAAAAATTCAGGATCTTATTTGGATTAGGTACATGCTCATCATGAGGAATATCTGAAAACTATTCTGTCAATGCCTGTGTTTTCTTTCTCACTATCAGTCTTTCCACCACTGATATTCCTTTATCCACTACTTTACCTTGATCTATCAGGTTTTTTTTTTAAACAGGTTTGGACATTAAACCAGTTTCTTTTGACCTTTTCCCCTCACTTCTCAGTTTAAAGCTCCTCTTATCAGCCATAAAAGCCTGGATGTCAGAAGGCAATTTTCCCAGATAGTCAGATGGAATCCAGCCTTTGAAAGCTGTCTCTTTTAGCAAACTTATCCCACTGGCAAAGTATTCCCAAGCGTGCCTTTAGCGCTGATCTTTGAGTCATCTCTTGCTCATCACTACATCACACGCCCTACCTCCCTCTGTACTGAGTAGAAAAAAGTTTAGGGTAGTTACTAAAATGAGCCATAATTAACTCAAAAGTAAGTGATGGTATTTCCAAGTTCAAGAGGCATTGGAAAATCAAACTGGTAGGAAAGTTTGGTGCAATTCCCTGTAAAATAGGCAGACTCGTTGCTAGCAACATTCATTGTCGTAGAATCAGGGAATACTGGGTTGGAAGGGATCTCAAGGGCCTTTTGATCCAACCTATCTTGGCAAAAGTGTGGTCTAGAAAAGATGTCCCAGAACCCTGTCCAGCTGCACTTTAAGTGTCCAGCATTGGGGAATTCTCTGCTTCCCTGGGGAGGTTACTCCAGGGACTGACTGGTCTCATTGTGAAATATTTTACTCTTGTGCCCAGTCGGAATCTTCCCAGCAGTAGCTTGTACCCATTTCCCCCCATCTTTCCACGAGACTCCTTGTAAAAGGGGAGTCTCCATCTTCTTTGTACCCACCCTTTAAATACTGGAACATGGAGAGAGGGTCTCTCCTCAGCCTTCTTTTCTCACAGCCACACAAACCCTGGTCTCTCAGCCTTTCCTCACAGGGCAGTTTCCCGTCTTTAGATCATCTTTGTGGCCCTTGTCTGGACCCTCTCCAGCCTGTCCAGATCTTTCTGGCACTGTGCCACATCTTTATATTAAAAAATAAACTGTGAACTCGCAAGTTCTGCATTTGAAAAAAAAAAAATCCTCTCTATAACAAGAAAGATTTGTTTTGATCAATACTTGGAATTCATCTTTGCTTTACATATCTGACTTCATCGGGCTGCCCCAAAGCCCTCTAGAGATTACTTCGGAAGACCTGATTATTTAAAATTATTTAAAATATATTATATTAAATTTTGGTGGGGAAAAAAAGAAAAAGTGGGGCTGGGTTGTTGCCTGTGTTTTAAGAAGCCCTGGGTTCCTGCAGAAGTCGCTGGAGGTGAATCATCTCTCTGGCAGGATGCTCACGCGGGTCACGCCCGGGACACACCCGAGAGGATCTGCAGGGATTATGTAACCTGTTTTAGCAGAATGGTTTCTAATTATGAAACGACACCACAAGTGAAAAATACATTTTTGCTTTCAACTACTAGATCACAACAGAATAGGTAGAAGAAGGTGGGGGCATGAAAGCCACACCACTGCCTCCTGAAAGAAGGGGAAGGGCCACCCAAAGCCAAGAGGGATTGATGGATCTGGAGCTCGCAACAGCAGAGCCAAAAGCAGGCGAGTGTAAAGTATCCCTGGCAGTTCTGGAACGCTGAACCTGAAGCAGATTTCTTTAAAATCAATGGAGAAACGTGCTACATGCAGCAGTCACTGGACTATCCCACAACGGAGAACAATGCCCTTAAAAGCTCATTCATTCCAGATTTACTGTAGTGTCATTCCACTAATTTCAACAAAGCAATTTTCGGCCAGCAATCAAGTATACACACTCTATGCTGATGCAGATTTGACCAGCTGGCTTTCAGGATCTCTCTGTTTCTAGGAAGGACCAAAACTCTTCTATTTCCCTTCCTCAGGCATCCTTTCAAACCTAATTCATATTTGACAAACGAGACAAGAAATCAATTGTGTGTAGTGCATACTGCATAATGACCTGCAAACTTCTTAAAATAGTTGTGCTTGCTCCAGAGCAGTGATTCAGGATTCTGTACACAGCTCTTTGGCACTGCTACACCTGGCCAGCTGCCACACGGCTCTGCAAAGCAAAGGGGATGGATCTGTGCTCCGGACATTCCTAAGTTGCCTCACACCCTACAGAGTCACAAACAAATCAGGGTTTATTCTGACCTTCCCCACTGTATTTAGGAAAATGGAGCAACACGGAAAGCTGGGATTGTTCAACTCCGACAGACAAGGACTGTGCCCTGTGCCTGCACCACTCCCACATCCGTGGCCTCGAGGAGGCTTTGGTCTCAAGAGGGAGGTTTGGATTTCTCAGGGCTTCCCCGACCGCCTTACCTCTGCCTTGGCATGCGGATGAGGGGCTGCTTGTGGCACCTCTTGCTGAGGCCGAAGAGCTTGTGCACGGTTCTCTGGGCCTTGAGGAAGAGCTGCCTCATGCTGCTCTCCAGCTGCTCGTAGCGCCGCTGGAAGTTGGAGTCCATCGTCCACAAATGCATCACGGCGGACGTGTTCAGGAAATAGTTCATAGGCAGCCTCTTCATAAACAACTTGAATTCATCTGGGAAAAAAAAATAATTAATTAATAGTCTTTAATTACGCGGCCATGGTTATTCTTGCAGTAGAAATTAACTTCTAATTTGTTTTCTTTTCCTGAAGTAATTTTCATAAACGCGATCTTTTGAAATTTTAGAATTGAATATTTAGCACAAAGGTGATTACATTTTTATCAATAATATCAGGATAAAGGCAGCAAAAGTCAATATTCATGTAATTTTTAAATTGATATTAAAGCAAATACAAGCATTGTCCTTATTTCTCAACCTGGATAATAGAATCAGAGTTTCTTACCTTCAAATCTAGGATCTGAAAGCAAATGTGCATTTAATGATCAATGTTTATGGACTCATTTGAAGAACATCAGAAACTGTCTAAAAAGAAGTATATTTCAATACTTAGGAAATGCAAGTAAATGTGATTTTACAGGCCATTTCTCCTATATATATGTTATTTCACCTGAGACAAGCCATTAAATTAGACTTTCAAAAGTATTTACAATTAAAATGAAGTCTTTCAAAGCATTTTATGGTACTTCAAAATTTTATGACACTTCAAAAACGTTCCCATAACCTCTTTCTTGACTCCAAAGTGGTGGAAAGGAGCTCTTCAATCACAAGGTCACTGTTGCTGTGAACATGCCATGCTTTGTGACTTGTTCTGGTGGCTCAGTCCACACAAGACACACAGACAGAACCATATTAACAGAATTTCATCAATCAGTGAGTCTGTTTCCATACGTAGAATGATTTGCAAGTTGATTTATAGCTTCTGAACCTAAATAAACTCCCATTAAAAGGGCTCCAATTAGTGGGAAAGGATGTGAGAATGAGTAGCACACTTGAACGCACGTGTTTATCCTTTTTCTCTCTTGTTTCCATAGATCAGTAGGTTTTCCTCCCTGCCCTCCTGCCTGCTGCTATCCTCCCACCCTTCACAAGCCATTTTTTTTCTTTCAGCTTGTTCCTGCAACGAAGTCACTTATCCCCCAGCTTGGCTTCCACCCTGCCAGATGCTCCTTTTGGGTAGTCTACGCTTCAGGAGACTCTGTGAAGGCAAAGATCCCCCTGCCCGAAGGAGCCTCCCTCCTCAAACTCAAACAATCATAATATTGAGCATTCCTGTAACTTTAGGTTGCTCGTGGGAGAGGGTTGATTAGGGAACACGTCTGCTGACATCAAAGAATACCCCATTAGCATCCTTGTTCATAAGACTTTTGGATTTCGCTCTAGTTTAGGGTTTTTAACAACATTTTTACAAAAAGCAGGCAAAACTATTTTCTTTCTTAAGGGTGGAGAAGATCTTTTGTGAATAAGCTACAGTGGCCCTTGACCACATCCTGAGGGACACGGGACTGTGATGGAATACAGCTGTCCCATTTTGGCAGAGGATTTTCTGTGATGGATGAAGACTCCTACAAAGACAAAAGGCATTAAAACGTCCTCTAGAACGTAAAAAATGAAAGGCAAGGGCAAAGATGAGGATTTTATATTTAATAAAATAGTTTTAATAATTCCTCTGGGAATGTGTGTTTCATTTTGCCCTCATGCCTTCCTCATTGGGTAGGAGTTGTTCTCCCTTGCAGACAGCACTGCTGCCCCTCTGCTGTCCCTTGGGGACTGAGGGAAAGGAACTGTTTCTTTATCTTATCAAGTACTTGGAGCCCTTTTAACTTTTACTTTTTCCCTTCCTTAATTTTGTCTGAGTTGGTTTTATCGTCTGTCTACAAGAATATCTGTTCCAGGGTATACAGTTTAACAATGGGAATATTTAATAAATTCTACATTACCAGAGTAGCATCTCTGTGAATCTTAGTGCAGTTTTTGGAAAACCAGTTCCCTGTTTTCTCCTTCCCAAGTGACAATTATGCCCTTCACAGAATTATGGAATAGTTTGGGTTGGAAGGGACATTTATAGTCCAACCCCCACTGCCACGAGCAGACACCTTCCACTAGATTATGTTGCTCACAGCCCCGTCCAACCTCACCAATCTCTGATTTCTTGTTGGAAACGATATAACTTCCCTAAATTTTTAGTTTTAAGTAACTTTTAGTCATGGATTTGTTCACCTTTGCCAAGGGGAAAGGGAGCTGGGCTCTGTTGTTGGTTTAATCTTTAAACCACCGAGGCTTTGGGTCTGGCTGGGCAGGGCCTGATAAGGTTCAACAAACAAAGAGGGAGTTTTGGAGGGCTGGGATTTTAAAATTTACATGCTGGGAGCCTAGAAGATATGGAAGAGATAAACAGACATTACCCCCTGGCAAAGTTGGAGACGCTGTGTCTGAGGGAAGAATGACAAGGGAACCAAAGAACTGGACCAGATCAGCTTTAAAGGTGAAGAGATCGATATCCAAGAGAAGATCAAACACTAACTAATTAACAGAATTGTGTAACATAGAACCAAAG
This sequence comes from Ptilonorhynchus violaceus, assembly GCA_013397565.1. Classification (NCBI taxonomy): domain Eukaryota; kingdom Metazoa; phylum Chordata; class Aves; order Passeriformes; family Ptilonorhynchidae; genus Ptilonorhynchus; species Ptilonorhynchus violaceus. The sequence continues at coordinate 223,192 of VZRJ01013147.1, read as the reverse complement.
AATGAGAAACTCTTCGTTTTCTATAAATGTATAAATACATGCAAAGTCTTGCAGGGGGTGTGTGGCTGGAATGATTTTCACTGCACACCCTGGCCACAATAAAGGAGTGCCTGACTCACTGACAGCTCAAAGACGATGACAGAGAGTTCCATTTCTTCCCAAACTCAGTGAAACCCCCACACTGCCCTTCCCAGTCCTCAATCCCTGCCAGGTTTGCACACAAGTTACGACAGAGGGTTGTGTCCGCCCTGCCTAAAGCGACCCATTGGCTTGGTAAAGCCTTCCAAGCCTGAAGAGTTTAAAATTTTAAGAATGGTAGTTTAAGAGAAAAAAAAAACAATGCATAGGAAATAAAATTAACAGAGCCGACACAAACCATGTCCTTTGGCGAGGCACAGATCTGCAGTTTGTAAAAATCAGACAAGTTCTACCAACTTTGGAGGAGCGAGGTGATATCTATATAGACTCTGACACCTTGGGAGGGTTGGATCCCAAAGTCAGCCTCCTGACTACCTGCTCAGTTCCTAAGGCCTCTTTTCCCGTCTGTTCCTCCGAGGCGCTGGTGTGTTCACCTAAAACGAGCTTCAAGAAGCCAAAACAAAGACGAGTCCCTGAGGAGACACGAGGCCCAGCTAACGCCTCCCCAGCCCGGGCAGTGCCCCGATGGCCGGTGCCACGGACGCCGCCGCTCCGCCGTCCCGCCGCCCGTCTCTGCTGCTCGGGGCGCTGCCCACGAGCCATGAGGGAGGGTTTGCACTCAGCTGCGTCGCCAGTGAGAAAATGTTTCTTTTCCTGCGTGTAATAAACACCACCTCCGCGCGCCCCCGCGCCCTGCCGGAGCCTGCTAACGAGCCCCCTAACGCAGGTAGAGCAGAGACGCAGGTAAAGCCAGCGTGGGAGCGCGGTGCCTGCTGCACCGGGAAAATAATAAAAAAAGAACAGAAGATAACGCGCCCGTATCTTAAACAGACACATTTCATGATCTGTGAAACTACAACACGAACTCCTAACGCTGAGAGATGATTAAACTATTACGCTCCAGTCGAGGCGTGGTGCCAGCCGCTCCCGGGGATTAACAGCCGGCGTTCCAGTCCCGGGGGGCACGGGGATCGATTCGTTTAAACACAACACCGGACAATATCCCGAGCTGGAACGGACCCGCAAGGATCGTGGAGTCCAGCCCCCGGCCCTGCACAGGACACCCACAAGAATCAGACCGTGATTCTTGATACCACATAAAATCTGATTTCGGCTCTTCCTCTTTTATTCTTACATGGGTAGTACGTCCAATACGATTTCATATATTCTTAACTCATTGGAAAAAAAGGTTAAAAAGGTAAAATATATGCAGTGATGGATCAAGCAAGTTCATTTTCTGGCTGGTTGTGTCTCTTTTCACTTCCCCCTTCCTGCCAGGTAAATCTTCCTCGTGTCAACAGTGCCCGGAGATTGAAATGGCATCCCAGATTTCAGTGGGAAAGAATGAATGAGGAACATCATCATGGGAGCAAATATTCCTGCTGAAATCAGACAACTCTCAGGAGTATTTGGGCTGTGAGCAATACCTAGAGCTGCAGAGATGGAACCTGGGTGCTGGGTGTTATTTGGTGTCAGGCGGAGGGTCTTTGGAAGCATCTTGGCAGTCACTGGATTCATTCCTGCGTGGGGGTTCAGAGGAGCAGGTTATTAAAGGTACCACAGGCTGGCCTCTGACCTCAAAGTGATGCTGGGAATGTCAAAATACCAAATACCACTGCACTTCCTTCTCCTGTTTGCAGTAGACAGAGCAAGCCCGCGATTGAGCTTTCAAACTGTGATTCCTAAAATTCTCTTTAATCTCCTACAGGTCCTGTCTCCCCAGTGAGTGTGACAGAGATTACATCAAGGCCAAGGGTGTTGGAGCAATTTGCTCCTCCCAGCCCAGACACACTCTGTGTAAAGGCAGGGAACAGCCCGAGCCTCTACAGGATAACGGGAGCGAGGGGATAAAACAACAGCTCCTCTGAGCCATAGCTCATGCCCAGGGAGGTCTCAGGAATGTGCTTATGGAAGACCAGAATTCCTAAGTAAACAGGAAAATTCAAATTTGGCATGGATTTCTACCAAAGGGAAAAAAAAATCCTATTTTTTTTCCTGCTGGCTCTTATTATGGCTGAAATTAATAACAACATACATGCAAAAATAATTAAGTGAAGTGAAAATACAATTCAGGAGAATGTAAAACAAAACAGTTTGAAAAGAATCTGCATTTGGTGACATGTTACGAAAAAATTGTTTCACAGCAAAGCAACCTAAAACAAATTTCAGCCACCTTCTCTCAGTCTCCAGAATTGACAGCTTCTGGGGAGATGACATTCCATCAAGTTTTATTCTGTTGTTTAATTTAATGTCATATCCTGATGAGCCATTTTACCTAAAGTGAAATAATTTAATCTTATGGAAACCAAATCTTTGGCATTGGAAATTACAGCACAGTGTTTCAGTAAATATATAACCCTGTCTAACTGTGGATTACATTGTCTACCCGAAATCAATTTTAATTTTTTTAAACAATATTCAAACTTGGAAAAAGTAATTATCTTTTCTGAGCAAAAGCAGCCTGACAATAACTGAAAAAGTTTAAGAAGCTCTTGTTGACTGAAACATGCTATTGACAACAGGCTTATATATAGTCTGTGTATTTGCTAATATTAACAAGGATTTGGACTTTAGTGTTTTTTTCATTTAACAAAGTTCAGTAAAAGTATATCTGTAGGAGAAAATCCCTTTTTACCTCACATTATCATGTCAAAATCTACCATCAGACAGCAGTCGTAATGGGCTGTTTTGTCATTTCTCTAAACGATGCTTTAAGGAATTGTTTTTCTCCCTTAAAAATCTGTACATCTGTCGTTCGTACATAAATCCTCTCTTTTAATCAAGTCCTTTAGCTTGCTCCAGAGGTATTAAAATTCCACCACCACAGTCTAGGAGTGAGTAATACCTCGTGTAAAACCTGCTCAGCTCTGGCTCCAGCAAAATGTTACAGCGGGGTTAAGGCAAACTGACAAAAATCGACTGGTCCTGACGGAGCTGGGGCGTGATGCTGCCTGCACGAGAGATGCTGTCTGACGTGCTGCACGTGACAGTGCTCCACACCACTCCAAAACGAGCTGGGCTGAGTTGTTCTCCGCCGCCTTTCCTCCTTTCTCCCTCTTGCAATGAGAATTGCAAATGAGGGCTCCTCTTTGCGGAGCGCTGCTGCTGCGGGAAGCCGGCTCCTTCCCAAGCCACGGCGGCGGGAGCAGATGTGAAGCCAGGCTTGACATTTCCTTGGGCAGTCTGGAGTCCGAGGGGAGACGATGTCACGCTCCAAGCGGGTCAACTCTGACATCAGATCAGCTTGCTCAGGGCTTGGTCCAGTCAGGGGTTGGAAACTGCTGGAATCAAGGCTCAGCTGCCCTGGTGGAGAATAAATTTCTCCGTAGCCCCAGAGTGAATCTGTCTCCTTTCAGTTTAAGCCTGTTGTCTCTCACCACACTGAGCCTGACCCTGAGTCCCCTGAAGTCTCCATGCCCAAAGCCCACCAACCCCTCCTCCCGTGGCCTCACCTCCCAGGGCAGCTCCTCCAGCCCCCACCTCTCTGAGGACATCCCTGACCACACTCCATGTTGCTGATGTCTTTCCTGTACTGTGAAGACCCAAACTGGATGCAGCATCTGAATATGGTCTAAAAAGTACTGAGGCTTATCCCTTCCTTCATCTCCTGGTCCCTGACCTCCTCTGTAGCACCCACAATGTGGCCTTGGTACTGTCAAGCCACTGTTCTCTGCTCCCAGGAACCTCCCTGCAGAGCTGCTCCTGCCCAGGCAGATCCAGCCCCAACTCGTGCTGGGATTTTGTCTGTCCAGAGGCAGATTTTGCTTTTTTCCTTGTAGAACTTCATCAGGTTCCTGTTGTCCCAATCCACCAGCCTGTCTGGGTCCCCCTGTATGCCAGCCCTGACCTTGAAGATTCCTGTGCCACTCCCTCAAACTGGAAACATCTGCCAACTTGATGAGAGTGGACTTCATCACCTACTCCAAGTCATTGTTGAAGGAAGTAAAGAGAACAAGTCCTGGGATAGGCCCTGGCTGTGTCTGGCATAGATCCTGGCTGTATTCCACTTGCCACCAGCCTTCAGGTAGGACGTGTGACCCTCTAACCCTGCACTCTGTCCCCCACAACATTCTGGGATCCAGGGTAAGATGCAGTGCTCTGGATGGAAGGACAAACACAAGGGTAAAAGTCTAATTGGGTGACTGGATTCCACGTGTAGGGTCTTGCTAAAACTGAAGTGAATGACACCCATTGCCCTCATCCCTAAATCAGCGTTTTATCGTGGAGAGAATGAGGTGGGGCAGACTCCTCGTGTCCCTTGCGCTCCCTGCACCTCAGCTGGCTGCCAGGTGCCCCCCAAGCTTCTCCCTCACTCCCCACGGTGACAACATAAGAAGAAAGAGTTCCTAGATTGAGATAAGGGCAGGGAGATCCCACTTACGGATCACAGATGTGGGCAAAAGTGACTCAGCTTTGGGAAGATTAATATATTAATATAAATAGAGTAGGATAGTGAGGAGGGAAAACAAAGGATTGTGTTCTCACAGAGGTGCCACCGGCATCGCTGGCAGGGTCAGCTTTGGGCAGGGGTGGCCTGTTTTGGAGCAGGCTGGCATCTGTCTCTCCAAACCCACAGGTGCAGGCTGTTGAATCCCACGGACTGCCGGGGGCTGGGCTCTCTCAAATAACCCTGGATTGCTCCATTGCTCACTGCTGGTGCCTCCCTTCCCCTGTGCATCCCCTTCCCAAGCTCAGGGACCTGCAGCATTTGCTGGTGAAGACTGAGGGCAGAGAAGGCACCGAGTACTTCTGGAACAAATCCCTGAATCACTCAACCTGTTCAGCAGCAGGCCCACATCCTTGTTCAATCTTTTACCTCCAAGACAACTCTAGAAGCTTTTCTTGTTGCTCCTGGCATGCCTTGCAGGCACTGGGTGTGGCTTTTCCCATCACCATCTCCAAATGCCTGGGCAGCGTTTCTGAGTCTTCCCTTGGGACCCTGTCCCTATTTGCACCTTCTGTAGCATTCCCTTTTTGTTTTGCAACTCTGCCTGGGTTTGCCCTTTCAGCAAAGCCCAGAGTGTCTACCTGAGGGTCAGAATGGACAATTCTGCTCGAGGATGTTGTCCTGAAAACTTGGCCAGCTTCCCAGAGCTCTGTTGTCTTCAGAGCTGCCTCAGAGGGAGTATCACCTCCCAGTTCCCAGAACTTGGGGAAGATGCTTACTGAAGTCCAGATGTTCATCCTGCTGCTCTGCTCATCCTCTCCCTTCCACATCCTGACCACCACCATCTCATGGCCTCTACAGCCAAGGCTGCCACTGATATTCCCTCCCGAAACATCACTTCATTGCTAGGGGATAGTCAGTCCAGCTCTGTGTCCTTCCTTTTCATTCATCCAGTGCCTGTATCAAGATGTTATTCTTGCCAGCCTCCAAGAGCCTCCCTGACTGCTTGTGTCCCACTGCTGGTTTTCCAGCAGATGTCAGGGAGATTCAAGTTCCCCATGGGAAGCAGGGTCTGTGACGCAGACAAATCCCTGAATTGCTCAGGGAGGGCTCACGGTGACCACGTGGCCTGTGACACTCTCCCACCCCAATGTCCCCCTTGCTGGCCTCTCCTCTGCCCCTGACCCACAAGTTCTCAACCCTGTTGCCCATCCCAGAGCAGAGCTCCATACATCCAGGCTGCTCCATGACAGAGAAGGCAACTGCTTTCCTCGCCATCCCTCATTCTGCTGATTTCACACAAAGGTGGGTTTCCATGTCCCAGCTCTCACCATTGCTCCTGTTGCTCTCACCCTGCACTGTGTATTCCCAAGGAACATTCCCTGTTTTCCTCACTGTCCTGAGCCGTGTGTGACTCCTGGTGCATTCCAGCTGTGCCACTCCCTCTCCGAGCATCACCTCATCCATGAGATGACGTTCCAGAAGCAGGTGCCTCTAACAGTGCCTGTCAAGATTCCTGCCTGACACAGGAAAAACTACTTAAGGAACTGAAAACTTTACAGTAAATTAAAAATTAAAAAAAAAATCAGCTGCAGTTTTAGTTCATTTGTGGGGCATTTTTCCTTCAAGATAACCTGTCTCCTTGTCTCTGCTAATCATTTGCCTACACCTGGTTTTAATGTGACTCCAGCCTTCCTTTGGCACAATTCCTCCCAGCAGCAAGCCAAAATAAACAGATAATATTGCAGAAGGAAAAGCAGTGATAGTCAGAACCAACAAGGATATTCAGACCAACAGCTCTCCTTGAAAAACACTTAGGAAATGTCTCTAGTAGCTCCAGAAGTTTATTTCCCTACAGAAAAGGTGACACAGAGCAGCAAAGCAAGTCAGCCAGCCCTGCTCTGTGTCCACTGCAGGGCTGATTATCTGCTGGGGCTGTATATAAACCCATTATTTAATATAAATACTGGCTGGCTTTTCTGATAGGTTAGGAGTTGGAAAGAAGGCTGCCAATTAACCACACACAACAGCCAGGGAAAGCTGCTAAAGCTGTTCCTGTCACCACCAAGAAGGCTCTTAGGGAGAGCTGTTCAAAGAAATGAAAAGCTATTTTGTGAAAGGATCTTTAGCATTCCAAAGTCGTCTTAAACCTTTGGAAATCTTCTAAAATTTTCCAAATGTAGCATTCTGTGTGTAAATCTTCATCTCTGCTACACTTCAACAGACTTTTCTGTTTAGACTGCAAGCTCTTCAGAGAAGAGCCTGGCTCTTATTATACCTTTATAGGGTAATTAGCACAATAGACCCCAAATTTAATGGTTGCCATTTATTACAAATAATAAAAATAAATTTGCCTCTTGCTCCAGGCAACTGCACCCTCCTTGGAGCCCTCCGTGGGAGCTGCAATCAGTGCGGGGAGGGAGAGCTGTGGTAGGAAAGGTCTCCTAATCCCCTTTTTCTCACACATTCCACCGTGCTGCTGGTGCAAACCCTCTGCTCCAGCAACGTGCCCATGCTGTTATCGTTCCTCTCCCAGAATGATGCCTTTTTTTAATTTTAATCGGGGCAATAAATGCGACAGCGAGTCGAGCACCGCTGTCAGCTGTAAATCAAAACCTGAAGGCACAAAGCTTGGCACTCTGAGAGGACATAAAGCCACAGGACCCGCATTTCAAAGGGCTGGATGCGATTGCTGTTCATTAAAGTGCTGCCTCAATATTGCGTGGATGTTATTAAAGAGATTTATAAAAGATGGATGTTTTTTCAAAATATCCCACCATGATTCAGGAGCCTGGAGAAAACAAAGTGCTAAAATGAGCATATATTTGTTTTTATGTTGCCATGAATTTTAGTTCTTCGTGATGCATTACTCAATTTGTCACAGAAGTAGCAGCTGTGTTCCAAGAAATATATGTTGGAAAATAATCCAATTCAAAGAAGCAGGAGACTGCAGCTGGAAACAACCTTATTTCTTCAGAGAAGAGATAGTAAATCTGAATTTTCCTTCCCCTTCTCCCTCCAATTTAGGCTAAATCAGCCAGCTCTCCTGATAATTAAAATATTTCCTTCTCCAAAGGATTTCTCCTTTAAACTTTCTGAAGGACAGAGGGAAGGAAGGAAATATGTGCAGCAGGAAAGGTTTAGATTGGATACCATGGAAAATATCTTCATGGAAAGGGATGTCAGTCTTTGGAACAAGCTGCCCGGGGCAGCGCTGGACTTGCCAACCCTGGTGAGTTTTAAAAAAAAGGGTTTAAAAAATGCATGGATGTGGTTTAGTGGTGGACATGGTGGTGCTGCTGGTTGATAGCTGGACTTGATCACCTTAAAGGTCTTTTCTGACCTTAGTGATGCTGGGATTCTATGATGGGTATTAATATGTACATAAATATACACACACATGTATATAAGTGTGTGTTATACAGCTAATTCTAGCAGTATCAGCCTTTTACAGGAACAGGAAACCACAAATCCTTCACTCACAAGCCTTGAAACTCTCCTGGTGCCACATAAAGATGAAAAAAATTGCAGAGTAAAAATTAGCAGTAAAACCAGAACATCATGCTGTAAATTGTGGATTAATTCCGAAGTTCTGCTGGGCAGGAGCAAACAACCTTCCCTGGTCTCTGCTATGAGCTGGAAGGACTCGCTTTTCCTGCAATGGAGTGACTTGTTTCTTGTTCTCAATCTAAATACAACCTTGACAGCAAGTTCACTTTCCAGAAACCAAAAAGCCAGAGCCCACAGCTGGCTCTGTAAATCCCAGCATTCAAAGGACATTCCCTTCCTCCTGTCAGGTTTGCTTTCGGGTGTGAGTTTGGTTCATCACCCTTTTAAAAATGTTTCTATCACTACCCTTCAGAGGGATGTTCCTTAGAATTCACAGTAAGCTTTCAAAAAAATGGCTCAATAATGTATCTATGGGTTATTTTGGATTTTTTGGTAAACATTTTGATGACTTCTTTGTGGTTTAGAAGTAGTCCTGCAGCGTGGATGTCCCAATGTCTGTTATTAACTTTCTGCAGAACTATAAGTGCATTCAATGCATGAGACATAATTCTTATGGGTAGATAGAGACATAACCTCTGTCAGTCCAAAATGTACCTTACTTGATCATGCTGGGAACTCCTGCAGTGTGAAAACTGGGCAGGGTACACAAACACGTGAGGATTCCCAGGATGGATGAGGGAAGAGAACGAGCGAAACAGAAAAGTGTTCTTGGAAAACACATTGAAGTAAATAACCGGTGTTCAGCTGCTCCAGGAGAAGATTTAAACAGCTATGAATCAGAACAGACAACACTGCCCTGGAAGAAAAGAGAGGCCACAGAGTGACATCACTCTTAATAAAGCAAGCCCAAAGCTGCCAAGGCGGATTGGAATCCCACCAAGAACGAGGGGGGCTTTGTCACTAGCTTTGAAGGGAATTACATTATGTCCTGTACATGGTGGACATAAGTAGAATTATATTAGATCAGGCCTTCTGCTCCTCCTCTTATTACAATGTCATCACAATGTTTGAAGCGTCTCAGAGTGCGGTGCCATGTAAGGCTTTAATAAGCTGATTTGCCAGGTGCTGCTTTAGCAGGAGCCGTATAATGCTTTTAGTTTGGAACAGGGGCAATCATAGTGGCTGTACCATCATTTTTTTTAGGTAGGAGAGGAACAATTTAGACCCTGACTCTCCGAAGAGACCGTGCACATCCCACCTGCTCATCTGACCGGAACAGCGACACCTCCGCAGGCGTGGGAGAGCTGGGGAGGGGAGCGCTGGTCGCAGGCGGAGCGGCAGCTCGGTGTACCTGCTCACGCTATTGATCGCACCTCCCAACAGCCACGGGGGGAACTTAATTACTGGGAGGCAAATTAACACCCCTGCAAGATAATGGAGAAAACAATAATTGTGCTAAGAACTCAGGGGGGCTGAGTTTCCTTGGCCTCGAGCCCGCGGCTGTGAGCGGTGCTTGAGAGCAAACCCCGGCCCTCCTGCTCGGGGGCAGATAGTTTGAACCGTATCGATTGAAGTCTTTATTCTTGGTGATTAAAACGCACCTTCAGCTGCCAGGGAGCCAGTTCACGCTGCTCACAAGGAGTCTTTCAATTAAGATTTCAAATGAGGCTCGCTTTGCGTGGCGGTGGCTCTGTCCTGGGCAGCAGAGAGGGGCGGGCTGGGCTGCCTGGCTCACCTGGGCACACCTGGAGCCTGCCAGGACCCTCGGAGGGGCACGTCCCCCAGCCCCCCCAACCCCAAACAAAGCTCATTCCACAGCAAGGTTGCATTTGTTGAGGTTGTGAATTGAAGGGATCCTCCAGTACTCGGTGTTAATTCCAGATTTCATTTTAAAGCTTATTTCACGTGATTTTAGTTGAATCCTAGCGGCTGGAAAAGCAGGAATATGCCACTGGACTACAGTAAGGGAGGACTTCTAGTGCAAACTGCCTTCCTTGCCAATGACAGAGTGGGCCCATGAATTTATAGTCTGTCTGTGATGCCAAGTCAAACCTTGTCATCTTGCAGCGTTCCTCAGGTTCTGGAATCTGAACATTGAGTCTGGAAATCAGTCTTGGCCCTTTTCCTCCCTTATAAATGCAGCAAGTTTCTACTGAGCAGAGTGTGCAACACAACATCTCTGTTCAAACTGACATTCCCAGACTCTGCCTGCAGTTACCTTCTGCCCCTTTGCTTCCTTTTAGTAATCTGAAACAGGTATAAATGAGACTTCTGGTACATTAACCATGTTTTAAAATGTCTATCTTAGAAAGCAGTTTCTCTTTGAGGGTTTTTTGTGTTTGTTGGGGTTTTTTGGGGTGGAGGGGGCCTGGTGGTTATTTTCTCTTCTCCTGTACTAGAAGAATCACAGGGAACACTACAAATGCCAAGAGAATTTTTAGCTAGTGATTAAATGGCACTCTGAAAAATTTTAAAACAACATCACTGTAGCTTGCACAGGAGTTATTGAGGGCATTTTTTAGCTCTTAGGGTTGTCATTATTACTGCTGGTAAGAAGGGAGGAGGCTGGGAGCTGGGTCAGTCTCTCCACAATGTCCATCTGCAAGCTTGGCAGCTGGGAAGAATTACCTTTCTTCTTGTCAGCCAGGTAGCTTTGATTTGAATACAGTGAGAGGCAATAGAAAGGGAATCCCACAGTGCTCACTTCTGCTAAAGCAGTTTTAAGAAAGGATTGGTGCCACAGGAAGAGCAAAAATCTGCCCCTTATTGGGGTGGCAAACAAATTTATACTTGATTTTTCTGACCAGCCAGAGGGATTTTTAAGGTTAAACATCAAAGTCTAAATGCAGGTTTGCTGCAGCTTTTCTGGAGAACTCCATCAGGAAGAACATGACACGCTCTAATCACAGCAATATTTTAAAATGCCTGTCTGATGAAGAGGAGGAGAAAGAATGTTCCACTGGTCGCATTCCCTAATGCACTGCCAGGAGATATATTAATGTAATCCGTAATTAAGATGATTCTAGAACTTCAGCTGACAATAGTGTGTGAAATGAAGAAAAAGCTAGTGCTGATCTGAGGATGAAGACTTCTTGCCCCCAGGTTTCCTGCGTCTCTGTGTTGAGATTCACATTTGATCTTGAAGGTTTGGATTTGTCTTTGGCTCTCCTCATAATGCGTTCTGTACATAGATGTGCATCTAAGATTTCTGTCTTCAGCACTGGGCAATCTATTTAAATTTATTTACATTATTATTTTTTTTTTAACTTCAAATTTAGTCCATTTAAATCTAAGTCAAAGATTTAATTTTACATTTTGTTTAACTGCCTGGCTTTGCACCTGCTTTATTTAAGCATGAATATATTTTTAGCATATTAACTAAGTCCGGCTGTGTCTGTTGTTTTTTGATTGCTACACAAAATGAACGAAAAAGTAACTCAACAGATGTATCACTCTGTGCTCAGCATCTAGGAGTATCTACATGCAAGAATTAGGACTGTAATTCTCTTTTCTGAGAAATGCTAAGAGATTTGTGTAGATTTTGAGGTCAAATATGTTCCTAACGTTCATTCCCAGTCTTGCTTTTGCTGAATTTTCCAGCAGTTTGCAGCCTGGCTGTTGGAACCAACTTCCACTGTGGGACAAGGTTCAGCATCCCCCACAAGCAGCAGCAGCAGAGTTTTGAAGGCAGGAGGGAAGGCACGGTCCTGTTTTATGGAGACAGGTTGGGTTGGTCACCCAAAGCAGTTTCACAGCTCTGGGAAGCAGATGTGCTTAGCGGAAAGAGCCTTTCTGGCTCCAAATTTGGAGTTTTACAGCATGGCCTTGTTTCATTTGGGAAAATACAGGCTAAGGAGAAGGGAGAGTCAGGAAAGTGTATCAGCAAAATGTGGTGGGTTTCCACATTTTGAAGTTTTGAAGATGGAGATGTAAATTCATGACACTATTAAATGGATTATTCTCTAAATCTCGCTGCAGATTACGGAATGCTGGAGATGATCTCTCCTATTACTTTCTGTAGGTTTTGCATAAAAGTAATTATGTAAGATGCAAATGCTACCCCCCAAAAATAATGGAATGGTTGAACTTCCTCATCTTCAGTATTACTGATGCTTAATTCAGTAATAAGCTTATCATCTCCTCTATTAGAACCCACTTTCTTCAGCCCTTTAAATCCAATTCTTTTATACAAGGGATTTGGGGAACATCATTAATTCAATCATTGTAAAGAAAAGGAAAAATATAGTTGAACTGAGGAACAGGACTCCAAAGTCTCCAAAGCAATCTTTGCTGATGCAAACAAAAAAAAACTTTGGTAGCATCTCTGCAGTGCTATGTATTAACTGAGGATTCAGACCTCATTTTGAGGGGAACCTTTCAAAACTGTGGATCTCTTCAGATGATTTTAAGTCAGTACATGTAAAGGGTAACCAATGCTCAATAGCAAGACATCCCAGAGTTATTAGGGACTTATGGAATGCATTAGACATGAAATCCAAATCCAAGGAAACCAGGGATTTAGGAATAGCTTGCAACAGCAATTCGCTTCTGTTAGTACTTTGCAATCAAAGCGGGGATGGAGGATGGGTGCACAATGAAAAACAGTTTCAGCAAATATTAATGTGCAAGTTAATATCAATTTACTTTGGCTGCACTTACATCACTTGCACTTTCTGTCACACTGAAATTTACCTTTTGAATTATCTCTGTAAAGCAGATACAGGAGTGACTGAAAAAAATCAAAGTCGACATTCTGAGAAGCTGTTTGTCGTTTGGAGCTGCAAAAGGATGCATTCCAAAATATTTACAAGGTGACTCTTGGCGTTTAATTCTGCCTGGGAAGCGGCGTGTCTGGTGGAGCAAACAGGGTTTGTGTCCAGTGGCTGAGCCCTTCAAGGGCCTCCACGGCTCTGGCTCTGCTCTGCTTAAGCTGGTGCTGGACATTCCAGGCAAATCCCTGAGGTTAATGGACTGCAAATGATTCACACTGAGCCCAACTCTGACGGGCTAATTTCTGTCCAGGCTGTTGAGGGCATGCTCTTTCCTTCCACCTCGGCTGGTGTTTAAACCAAATGTTTGAAAGAACAAGTTTGCAATTTCAAAGCTACTTTGAAATTGTACCTCATGATGTTTGTTGCACCCCTCCTGATCCCGTGCTCTTCGAGGAAATATTCCCAGTGAGATTTTATTGTCTTCAAGGGGAGAGGAGGAGGGAAAATAAATCCACTGCTCAGCACTTGGGAAATATGCAGAGAGAAGGCAGCAAGCTGCCATTGCATGTCGGACACGTGAAAATAAATGCTTGATGGAAGATTTCGCTTTGGTGTTTCCAGGAGGTCTCGTAAATGATAGTGATTAAAAAAAAAAGGAGTGACAAAACTGCAATTTTGCCATTTTCTATTGTTTGAGCAACCCTATCATCCATGTCCTTATTTATTGTGATAGCCTTTTTAATTTAGAAAAATGAAATTAAGTCACCACAGGGACCGCTACAGATTTTTTTTTCCGGTGTCAACGACCAGATCGCCTTACAAGAAAATCGCTGTCATTTGAATTGTTTAAATGAAGTGTTCAGATTTCCAAAGGCACTCGGCAGCCAACCACACCAAGATTACGGCACAGGCACTGTGTGATCATGTTCTTCTCCTTCCTGTCAGAATCCAGAGCCTGTGGATGCTTTTGGGGGTTTTCCTGACCTCCGTGTATGTTAAATCTTGACAAAACAGTCTCAAAAACTTCCTCAAAAACTCACTGATGTGTAACAAGCCATCATCTTTACCCACACCATCCTCAACCCTGCTGTGACCATAAGCTGTGGAAGTCCTATGTACTTCCAAAATTGGAGAATTTTTTCGAGGAATCTTTTGTCACTCTTTTTTGTGGGAAGCTAATTACACTCGAGTGCTTTGGTCGAAGCTTTTTCCTGGGATGGAAAGGTGGAGTTTATGGAGAAGTTGAGGTAGGAGAAGCACGTGGAGAAGTAGATGCTCCTGGACTCAGGCAGAAGGGGTACAAGAAAATTGGCAATATCAAAGAGCAAGGCGCTGAAAAGGTGGGAGGGCTGCAGGGCCACTGATGGAGAGTGCACTGCTTTAATCTAACGGGGCTGGGCTCCATAGCCTGGAATCTCAGGGAAATTTAGTGGTAACACCAGCTCACACTGGATCACCTCGTTGTCCTCTCAGGCTGCAAATTCCCATGAAAGGTGACTTTCATGCCCACAAGGGAGGGGTAAATGAAACACTGCTTGATTCCATCACAGGTGATATTTTTAGGGCACGTGTTAGTGGTAAGAGCACAGCTAATTGGAAGGATGTCTCAGGGAGAACTCTGCTCACACAGTAATCCAGCCAAAGGCCTCGAGAAACTAATGAAATTTGTTAATAAAGGTTGAACAGCTTTAGTATGGATTTTTGATAAGGAAACAGCTGCTCATTTGCTTGGGTAGTAGTTGAATCTGGAGGCCACAAGATCTGACAAAGAACAAGCAGATGGTTCAGAGTAAACAATTTGAAGTAGCTCTGGTAATTTCTTTGAGATCTTAGCACATAACCTGGCTCTAAGAGGTTATATGAAGCTCATTGAGCTAACAGTGATCAAGTATTTATAGATTGTATTGACAGACATTTGCTCTGAGCCTTCTCTTCTCCAGGCTGAACAGCCCCAGCCTTTCTTCAAAAAAAACCCCCATTCCTCAGTTGTTTTATCTTGAACAGACAGGAGGAGAGATAATACTGAGAGTAAACAAAGCATCTTAGATAGGATATTTACTTCTTCCTCTTTAAACTAAATCCTGCCCACAGACACTGAGAACGACCTGGAGTGAACCCTGCAAGTGTTACAGGTCTGTGTTAGGGGACAAGATTAGTTTCTGGACTGTTTTGCAACATGAAAGATAGGAAAGGGTTTGGAAGGCAGAAAAGTTAAAAAATTAACTGACTTGTACTTAGCTTCACCTGGAGTTCACAGTGTCATAGAAGGGAATTCATTAATTCATCTGCCATTAATAGCAGACTATATGGGCCAGCAGTGAGTGCTCTGGATTATCTCCCCCCTCGCTACTCTGACTGAAATTACTGCATAATCTGGCCTTCTTTCTAGCAAATTTATTTTTATTATACATAGATTAGAAGGGAACAACATGCTCTGATCTCAAAAGCTGACTTCCACTGATCCAAACGAAGACTAGTTCTAGCAGGTTTTTAGTTTTGGTTAATAAAGGCCACTTTGGTTCCCAGAGCACGCTGTTAACATGAACCAGATCACGCTGATGTTTGTTCACGGTGTTTTTCATCGTGTAAATACTGCTCAAGCTCCAAATGTCTCAGAATATGTCTCAATGGTTATAAATATAGATATATCTAAAAATCAGTGTGGCTGGAAATGCTTACAGACCATGTGACAGCACTCAAGAGCTGCTCAGTGATAATATATGATTTATGTAGGGAGGTTGAATGCTCAATGACTAAATTACCCATCAAAAATTCACATGCTGACGTTTTTCCAAGTACAGACCCGTACAAGGTTACCTATCTCACCTTCCCATGAACATCTTCTTGCAAAACAGTTTATAACACAAAAGGAGAAATGTCCTAAGCTACCTCTGCAATGTGGAAGTCATGCTTGGTACGTTTATTAGATTAAAAATGATTTAAATAATTCAAGAGCTAAAGAGAGGAGTGTGGCATATGTCTTAATGATGTTAATAACCTGAATTTCACACTTCTTAGTAACCACACCTACTGGCAATTACCAAATTGACAGATATATGTGAAGTTGGCATTTTAGTGATTCACACAGCATAGCTAAGGAGTAAAAGAAAAGCCCAGAATTTAACTCATTCTTCAGGCACTGAACACTGTCACAGCCCATTTAGATAGGAGAAAATATGGTAAGATATGTGCCCCTCTGCAGAGTCAATATTTGCCCCCATTTGCAAAGTGGTAAATCTCTGCATGGCTCCACAAATAATTAAAGGTGTCCAAATAATCAGTGGGAAAATGCAACCAAATGTACACAAACCCAAAACACAAATTCCTGCTCCTATAGCCAGAGAAGTCTGTGATCCTCCAAGGAGAAATATTGTAAGTTCTGCTGTCCTCCTGCCAAAAGTGAGAACAGGGATGGGGAAAGGGCCTGAGATCTTCTAAAGAGACTCAGATAAAAAACAGCACCAGGTTAAAAGTTGCAACCAATGAAACTTTAGCTGATACAGGGTCTCTTGAAGTTCTCAGTTCTCTTGAATTGAGGAATTGGTCCTTAACAATAAAACAAGTAATATAAAAAATGAATGTATATAAAGCACTGTTCATTCACAGCTTTGTACTGATATTTATTCTGCTCTTCCCATGACCACTGTAGAGTCTTCCTCCCTCTCTCTTCTACTGATTTGTTCTCTTTCTCCAACACAACTGATTAAAACCCTGTGATTTTTGTGGTTTTTTTCTGACTCTTCCTTATCTCCCTCAATTTTTACTTTTTTTTCCGAATGATTTTTCCCAGGTCTGCTGAGCTCTCCTTACTTTTCCCACCATCTGGCTAGACAGCTGTTCCTGACATCACTGAGCAAGTGAGTTGTGAAAACAGTTGTTCAGGAGCTGATTTTACCTGTAGCCCCCATTCTCCGTGGGACTGGAAGTTCTGATGGTCTGGACAGGTGAAATGATGTATGAAACAAACCTTGATGCATGAAGGAAAAATTAATGTGGCACGAGCGAGTCGTAGAGACAACGTGGATGGGGCCGGTTTAAACCCAAACCGTTCCACGAGACACAGCCAAAGAGGGAGAAAAACCATAAAAACCTCACCAGATTCCTCAAATTCACTGTTGTACGCATTCCAGGTCTCACTTATGCGGAGCAGGTTTTCCTCCATGGCTTGAATGTCCATGTAGGGGCAGTTGCACTCGGGGAATTTGGGGCCACACTGACACCAGCAGTCATTGTCCTTGCAGATGAACTCCCCCTCGGAATTGCAGGCAATGTAGCTCAGAGCTGCCTGCACAAAGTGCTCCTGCAGGTACTCGGGCAGGATGACCTGAAGGCCTGAAGGAAGTGGAGGAAATATTATGTTATTAAACACAAAGGAAGCTCTGGAGGCAAGCAGCTTCCCCAACCCATGTAGCAAACAAAAAAACCACTATGAAAAACAAAAATATTTGGGGTTTTTACAGCAATTTGCACATCTGTCCAGCATTTGTCCTGCTTCATATACTTCCTTTCTTGAGAATTAATTTCAGATGACATTTCTCACATTTCCCACGCACCCACTAACAAGTAACCTGTATCCCTCAGATGAAGCATTCCCTGTTGGGATCTTTTGGGGGGGATTGTCAAAGCCGGAAAGAAAGGATGACACCAGCTTCTCCTTGGGAAGAGCTGCTGAATGAAGGGCAGCCAGAGCCTCGCAGAGGGAAATCCCACGGCTGAGTGAGAGCCTTGGTGCCAGCAATAATGCAGCTCCTGGAAATGCTGATGGAGGGAAAGCAGCCCCGGGACACGGACAGCATAACCAGGAAAAGAGGTGTCAACATTTCCATCCCAAACTGGGCTTGTTCTCCGTGTTTCCTTTGACACAACAAGATGTAGCTCGTCTGAATAACTCCAGTCATCTCTCACAGGGGCAAGCGAAGAAGGAAGGGCGAAATTGGGTTGGAGGCAATTTTTGAAAAATAAAATTCAGCCAATTCGTCATTTTTTCTAGTGCTGGTATTAAATTGCTCTGGGACAGCCACTTGAATGTGAAGGGTAGGGCTAAAAACCTCAAGAAAGAAAACTTATTACATCTACTAAAGGTTTAGTGTGGAAAGAGTGCAAAGTCCAGCTCCAGTGGGGCTTCAGAAAACTCCTGCCATGTGTATTCCCCCTGCCATGGCAGGCAGAGGCCCTGAAAAAGATGCCACATTGATGTGTCAGAACCACAGCGCAGGTGAATCAAAAATGCACAATGTTTGTGACCAGAAATTTGGACTTACTCATCTGAAAGCTTTGACCATTGTTCACGAGATCCCAGTGATGGGGAACTGAGAATTTTATATTAAAGTGTTTTAAGTATCTCTCTCTCAGTCACTGCAGCTGCATTAGTGATAACCAATCCAAGACCCCCAGAAAGGGACATTATAAATTTTGATTTATTATTTTCCAAATTTTAACTGACAAACATCATGAATACGGCTGGAAACCATCAAAAATCACAAATTATTTCTGGAAATATTCATTGCATCCCAGTGGAAATGACAAGGTTTTAGTACAAAAAAAAAAGAAAAAAATATCTCTGCAAAATAATTTTATGTATTTATGACTTTTAATCTATTCTGGGGAGAAAGAAAAGGGAGAAGACACACATGGATATTTTAGGCAAGAGTCATAGAATCATAGGATATCCTAAGATGGAAAGGACCACAGGGGTCATTGTCCCTGAGAGCTGTTCTTAATGTCACCAACAACTTCCCACTGTATGTCCCAGTGATTTACATACCAATACAGAAAATTTTAAATATTGGAAATAATTGTGTATCTACCTTCAACTGCAAATTAAGAATTGTATTGTTCTCTCATGGTATAGAGTCAGAGATTACATTAAAGAGAATTTAGTGTGTTTTCATAATAATAAGCTGTTCATGCTTCATTTGAGTAACTGAAAATAGCAATTACTAACAGCCTAATACCATAAAGGGGGACCTCTCAAAAATTTTGATGTCCTAATATGCAGGCTGGGAAATGCATCTACTGGAATTTAAAAAAGAAGTTATTTACAAATGATTATTCTCTTCTTCCTTTTGCTTTCTCTTGCTGCTTGTCTTTCTATTTTTTTCCTTTCATATTTTTATATATATACCATCACTGCTCTTTTCCTGATGAGTGAGATGTTAACCTTCCAAGTTTTTTGACTCCTCCTGGTTTAGAGTATTTGAAAATGTGTATCCTGCTCCTCTGGTGACTCCATGAATTTTGGTGGAAGGAGGTAAAAGCCACCGCTCAGTATGTGCCAAACAGGCTGAGCACACCAAATGTCACTCCCTGCTCGGTGGGATCTCTGGGAATTCAGGCTGGTGAAGAGGTGTGCCAGTGGATGCTAAATAGGGATGCAAAATGTTAACAGGGCTATTCAAATTATTTTCTGATGGGTGCAGAAATTGTTTCTATTCCAGAGGCAGCACGAGGCAGTGACATTTCCTTCCCTCTGTCCGGAACGCGCCCGCTGCACACACACACACGCACGCACCAAAAATTAGGAAAATGACCTTTCATGAGGTGGGGGAAAGCAAAAAACAAATAGCCTGATAAATGTCACCCCGTTCCACAACAAATTAACCAAATTGCACCTACATACCTTGCAACTGAATCTTGTTTTCGGGACTCTGAACCAGAACGGAGCTGACAGAATCTAGGTTGTCATAGTTACTGCAGCCGAGGGGACCCGTCCGTGTCTCCGTCACCTGGTGGGAGGCAAGGGAGAGGCACTCGCTGCGTTATTCCGAGCAGGCTGAGGAGTTCGGCAGGATTGCTGCATCAAGTTTCCCTTTGTTTCAGCCAGAAAAGCATTTCAGACTTAATCAAGGCAAAACAACTCCATTTAATGGCCAAAAGGATGAGTGCAAGTGTTTTTGCAGCACCACAGGCTGCAGGAAGTGCTGTTTCTGCTGCAGAGGATCCTTACAAACACCACAATACTACAATACTATACAAATACTACAATAACTTAATGCTAGAGTGGTGGAATGCCACACCAACAGCTGACCAACAGTCTGAAGACCGGTGGCTGACCATCCTTTCAGTAAATACATTTTTCCTAATATCCAATCTAAACGCCCCCTGGTGCAACTGGATGAGTAAATACATTTAAATAAAAAGAAAAGACAAGGTAGTGATTTATATGCTTCCTGGAATGTTATAGATAATTCTGAAGGGTCAACAAAGTAATGAAAAAAGCTAATTTCTTGTTAAAATGAGAAGGGTCTAATAGAGTTTCTGAGCAATGGGCAGGCGGTCAGCTGAGCAGGCAGACACAAAACCCATAGCGTGGGTGGATATGCCACCATCTCACATTTTTTAAACTGCACTGAGTGCTGAAAATTCATGGGACTGTAGTTCCTTCTCCTTTATACTGAGACAAGGCAGAGGGAAGAAAGTGGAAGTGGATTAAAAGTAATACCAGCAGATCCAGCAGGGAACGCTGGCCATGGAATGTCGTCCCAGACTCATGGACTGTCTGTCAAAGTACAACAAATCCCTCTGGCATGCACCTCCCAAACTGTTCTCAGCCACTATCCTGGAACCTCTTCCTTCTCTTCCTTTGACTATTTTGGGAATTGTGGCCAGATTTACCCTTATTTGGTGTCTGCCTCGGTTTTGAATACAATCACCTGTATTTTCTGTTCCTTCAGGCATCATAGTCAGCTCTGGGTCTCCTGGAGAATCAGCCCTGGATCTCCTGGAGAATCAGCCTAAATTATAGGGTGAGGGAGCAGATTCCTAAAATACAGACGTGCACTGAGCAAGTGAGTGCCAGGCAGAGCCAACCAACAGGATTTGTGAAGAGCAGAAGGGAGCTGGCTGCTCGAGCAGTCTGTTTTGAAGGGAATGTGAAGGTTTGCTGATGCAAACCCCGACTGTTCACGGTGCTGAGGGTCCCCTTGCTCTCCCACAGCCTGTGGGTGGCTGCAGCTGGGTCAGGCTGTCCTTGAAGGCACCGAGATATCACGGCCACTTCTTGGGCTTTTTGCAAAAAATAGATGAAATTTCACACCATTCCAAGCTCCTGGCACCTTTCCACTACTTTGTAGTGTTCCTGGGGGTGGAGCAGGAGACCCTTTGCAGAGCCACAGCCTGTGGAGAGAACACGGACCTGGCCTCCACCCAACCCGGGAGCAGATTCCAGCTGCACAAGGAAATGGGAATCAGGTTGTGTCCTCCTGGCAATCTTTATATTTATGACAGCACCAGATTTACCATGGTTTTGGCTTAACCATCCTGAATCAGCACAAAGACTCTTGCACGGGGGATAAGATTCGGCTTGGACAGGGCTGGAATCACAGCTGTGATTCCCCTGTGATCCTTCAGTCCTCTGCCAACAAAGAGTCTAAAATTGCATCCTCAGCTCTCATTTTGGTGGTACTCCCAGCCCATACATAAAATCCTAATCTCTTGATACAATAACAAGGAGAGAATCTAGATTAAATAAGGGAAATAGCCAGAAGACAGTAAAAGACAGGTAAATGTTGTAATGAATTTTATCTTAGCTCTGAAATATTATGCTCAGCATTCATCTGTGCAATTCTTTATTTAAAGATCCATTTATTTTAGCGTTGTTTTGGTTTGCATATTATTATTATTATTATGCTTTTCAACCATTTATCTATAAGGCAGTGCAGCCTCATGAAGTTATATGGAATGTATAAACTATAAAGCAAATTTTACAATTCCTATCCATTCCCATGACTCTCATGCCTCCCAAAATCACGAAATAAGGAAGGTTGGTGAGTAGCCCTGTAGTTCTTGTGCCCCTTTTTGTTCCTGGTTCTTCACTGAATTATGCCAGACATATGTAGAGATTACCACTGGTTTGAGTGCTGGCATTCAGGTGTGCCAAGAGGCAGAATGGGGAAAAATCATCAGGAAAAGTCTTTTCACTTTTAGAGATTGGTTATAGAAATACATTGATTCAGAAGAAAACCACATATATGGGAAAAGCTGAGGGCAGTTAAATTTTGATATGACTTACAGACATTCATCATTGTAGCAGGGAAGTAATAAAACACTGTTCTAATAATAGCAATAATGGGCAATGCTCTATTAATAGGGCAATAAATAAGGACCTCTTCTAAATGTTAAGTTTTCACTCAAATCCATATATTTAGAGTATTCATTCTTTTACTTTTCCAGGGACCTTCACTCCCTCTGTCAGCTCCCTTGCTCTGGTACTCTGAGCTTTCTGCATAGAAAACACATTGCAAGAAGAAATTCAAAATGTATAGCCTCAGTATATAACAAAGGAGTGCTAAAGAATACAAAAATCATCCAACCCTCAGCTTTTGATGGATGACAGTTCTAGGCAGAGGTCAGAGTGATGCAGTGACGCTTGCTTTTTATACTCTGCACAAACCCTACTCCACAAAGATGGTAAAGCAGAAAAAAAACGTCAGTGATTGATAAATTAAAGCCTCAAATTTCTGATCAAGTGAAGGAATTTCATTTTCCTAGATCATACAATCACAGGCTGATTTGGGTTGGAAGGGACTTTAAAGACCATCTTTTTCCACCCCCCGCCATGGGACACTTCCACTAGACCAAGTTGATCAAAGCTCTGTCCAACACAGCCTTGGACATTTTGGGATAACTCTTGTTGATAACAGAGCAGACTGGAGAGAAAAAGAAATTAAAACAAGAGATACAAATATATTCATTCTGGTTTGATCCAAGTGTTACTGATGTCACTGATGATTTTACATTTTTTTTGTTTCAGGAGCAATAGAAATGAAATTGGAAAGGCAATGGCACGTCTTTAATTATCTTCCAAGCAGAGAAGTGTGACCGTGCTCAGTCCCAAGATCACAGCTGAAAACTGTTTTGTCTGAAAGTGTATTAAAAAAAAAAAAAAGATGAACCAAAAAGAGGCGAGGGTGAGGTAAAATGGGCATGCAGATTATGCTGAGAGGTGGTCCAGAGGTGGCTGACTCTGTGCAAAGAGCTCCAGAACCACTTGTGCTTGTTTTGTACCACCTGCAGCCCACAAAGAACGCGAACTCACAAAGCAAAACACCGCAGAACAAAGTTATTCGACAGGCAGAACCCCCTCAGAACCAGGAACAAAACACGTGTGACATCACCTGCCACAAGCCAGGCGGGATATTCTCCAGCGCCTTGTTTTCAGGGATTATCACAGAACAGCTTTCCCTGGGCAGCAGAGTTTTCAGTTCCCAGAAATAAACCCCAACATTTGGCATTAATGAGACAAATGCCTACAGTTTTCAGTCAGTTAAATCTCATAACCATGGTGATAATGACCCGATTAGAAGTGCGCTGAGAACGCACCTCCTAGCACTTAAGCAGGGCTGAATTCCTGGGATACCAGTGGGTAGTATTTCCCTGGTAAACAGTCTGCTTTTTTTTTATCCGTGATAATTAAGCCCATAGAAGACTTCCCTGATAAAAGGGAAATACATTTCTGGAGAGATTCCCCTCCCGGTGCGTCCTTTCAAGCGGATGTTCCTAACGAAGTTCCCGTGCGGAGCGGGGGTGTGCCCGGCACAAAGCGCTGTTCCCTCCAGCAGGACCCTTTAAAAATGGGTTTGGCTTCCAAGGACGAGGACTGAGGCAGCACAAAGGAGGATGAGGCAATGCTGGTCACCGCGGAGCAGGCAGCTGCGTTCGTATTCACACAAACCTCTGTAACATTTGAAACATTCAGAGGAGGATGCGGGGCCAGCTCCTGGCGCGCACGGCGGGGAAGAAGGGCTGTCCCGAGCGGCCAGCGCCGACACACGGCAGGGCAAAAATGTGGGGCACGGAGGAACCCGGAGGCTTTGGGATCCTCCTGAGTGCCACCAGGGTGGTGCTGGGCTGAGGGCTGCCTCTGGTGGGCTGCCGGCTCCTCTCCCACCAGGCTCACCTTCAGGACTCGTCCCGCAGCCCGTGCTCCCGCACCTCGTAATCCCTGCCCGTTCTGCAGGCACCGCTCCTGTCACCTTCAGGAAAGGGTTGATGAAATGAATAGGCACTAAATGTACTTTCTATTTAGATGTGGATCTCCTGCCAACTCTCTTCTTTCTTTTCCCCCAGGCTTGACAGTTTTTCACAAAAGCACCTTTATCCCAGCGCTTCCCTTCGCCACACAATAGTTGCTGCTCTGCTGCCCTATTTTTGTCATTGAACATGTTAAAAAAAACTCCCGCTAATGAGTGTGTAATTAAAATAAATCAAATTTTCCGAGTGTTCCGAGCACTGGTAGTTCTCACGCTAAGGGCTAGATGAACACTTCTGGAGGAGCTGCAGACAAACCAGCAGCATTCACAATGTCAGGGCTTGGGTTCATGTTTTCAGCATGATTTTTTTTAATTGCCAGCGTTCTAAAACAATACCTCAAAGGCATGCAAGGTTTTCAACACGTTTTCTAGCAGCACAGGGCTGAGGCTTTAATTTGAAGAGCCCACTAACTCAGGAGACCTGGAAACGCTCCCATCATATTTTTCTGTCATCTGTAAGATGGAACAGGAACAGTAAACTTGGTCCTTCTGCAAAGGAGATAATTGCAACATTTCCATTAACTTCATTAGAAGGGAAATGAGGACTTCTTTCAAGTTTTTGGGCAAGGAGATGACTTTGAATTTTCCTCAGTGCAGCGCTAAAGCTTCCCAAGAGATCAGTCTAATCCTTCCATTCCCTCCTCTTTGTTGCTACACTCACAGGAATTTACTGTGAACCAGACTGTTACATTCCAATAACAACGAAATTGAAATGCATCCTCCTCACATAAAGCATTAAATACCTCGGAAATCAGAAGATTTCAGGAACTGGAAATGAACTGACATTATTTGAATTCTGCTCTGTTACATTTGTTAAAAATACCATGATTTTTTTGAGGCTGTTCAGGTTCTTCTGATAGGGAACAATCACCTCTCTGCTCGAGTCTATTCCCCACTATCTCAGGGAGCAATTTATTGTCCACAAATTCCAGGAGAATCCACAAGAACATTGAAAGAAGTCTGGCAGCACTGACAGCTCTGCCATGGCAGGCACAATTTTCCCTTTTCAAGGACGTTTTAAGTCTGCTGCCTGTCAGATGCCACATTCCCATGCAACCTTCTGGACTGCAGCAAGGAAGATTGCAGGAAATGAGGCTGCTGGAAAACCAGTCAGGGCAGTGGTGCCAGAGCCTTTATTTCCTGCAATCTCAGAAATCAAAGGTGCATCAGCCTCATGTAGAGAATAAGGACAGGCATTCTCTCCGAAAGAACAGGTTATCTCTTTTAATTAATCTTGGAGGATAGATGACAGTGAAGTTCTCTGACAGAGAAGTAATAGAGTTAGCAAAAATGTAATAAAAACGGAGGATTTTGTTTCACTTTCCATTTAGCTACTTCTGCTTGCCCATATCTTCCTTAAATTAACACTAATATTATTTTTTCTCAGCTTTTATTGCCTAAAGAGACAGCTGAGCAACAAACAGTAAATGAAATCTATATATTTGGTTTAAAAGATAAAATTAGAAACAGAGAGAACAGCGCAGATACAAATTAAAATAATATTTCATGTTCATAAAAATCTCAAGGTATCTGCAGAAAGCAAAAAGCAAAGACGCCTACTGAAGAGAAACCCAATTCCCAACTTTCCATCCTTTTCCAAACATAATTCCATGACTATATAAAGAACAAAGGGCTCCAAAGACATTTTGGGGCTCATACTGTAAAGGGAGGCTGTCTTCTTACAGTTAACCCAACTGCAAAACCCCATGCAAGGACTTCCCAAGAGTGTCAGGAATAGGATTTGTATCTTCGTGGATCGGTTCCAATAGGCAATGCTGAGGCTACTGGGATTTTTCACTGTGTCCCCATTAGCTTCAAGAAGACAGGATGATTTGCCTATTTATAAGACTCACAGACATTATTAGTCATAATAATACTGCAGTTGAATGGCAAACATTTAATTTTTTTTTTAATGTTGGTAAAGTATGAATAAAAACATAGTCCTTCCTGAACCAGAACGAAAAGTTTAAATGTTCCTTTCCTTTGTGAAGTGTCAGGAAAAAGACCCTCTTGGGAAACATAAAACCTGCCTTTGGGTAATTTGGGAACATTTTATCTTTAATGTGGTCAGTTTTAGGAATGATGTATATATTATGTTTTTATAAGAGGAAAAAAAATAATAATTAAAACAAAGCGGCAGACTTGGGCTAAAGTAAGGCCCATTTTTACTTTAGGTTGTATCCTCATTATTTCCCGCCCGTTTATTCGCTCTGGTGAGTGACTGTAGCACGTTTGCCCTCTCTGTCTCGTCGGTAGGGCCGACTCTCCACTTGCAGTTTTGCTGAACTCCTGTTTTTGTGCAGCTGGTTTTAGGATGTTTTCCTGCACCTTGGCAGACCTACCTACGGACTAGGCAGCTCCAACTGATCTGTAATTCAATCATTAAATCCCTGTCAGTTGTTCAAGCTAATGGGAATTTAGCTTTGCTAAATTTGTGTTAAAGAAGAAAAGCGACTTAATACTGGAGCTTTAAACTTCATTTCATACGGCTGCTCCATTCATATGGAAAGTTTTGGCTGAGAACCCAGTGATTCTCGATATTGTTACTTCATGAACTAAACAAAAAAAGAGATATTTTAATATACAGAAGACTGCTCTCGGAATTAGGCTCTGAGGGCAATGTTACCCAGACAGACTGCTGTGCCCAGCTGGAAAATCCTTCAAATCATCCTGATTTGTGGGAATAGAAAGGCTTATCAAATATCAAGATCTCTTCATTAAAACATACATGAATGTGTCCAACTACAGGTAGGACAAAAAATATTGAGAATGTGGAATATAGGACCTTGTCTGAGGGTTTTTATTCATTTCTTTCTGGTCCTGACATAGATGAGACAATGCCAAGGGCAAAGAATGATGTATCAGAAGGGCAAGCGCATTTCTTCCACCAAAAAACAGAAAAAGAGAGAGCCAGAGTTCCTATGAGCATGAGAATCTAGGGAAGGAGGGAAGTTCAGAAGGAAAAAGAGGAAATGTGTGAAAAGAAAGCAGTGCTTATTAGCAGAACTGCGGGGTCCTGTGGACGTGAAAGGATTTTTTTCTGCTCAGAAGTGAAAGTAACCCGACCACCTGCAGGTTTTGCTTTGTTTCTATGCAGACGACCACGAGAGGCAGAACATTTCCAGAGATCTCCGTGTCCAGCTCCTTTCACAGCGTGGTAGGTAGGAAAACCTTTTGACGTGAGTTGCTTTTCCAAATAAAGGTCTCACGCATGTAAATATCTGGATTAAACTCGTATCTGTGTCACCGTGTGTTCTCCTCATGCCCTTTCACGTTGCAGGACGTTTCTCTTGTCTGTAGTGCACAATTATTTCTAAGCCATCACAGTGTGGTAGCAGGGCAGGACTCTCAGCTCACACAGTACAGGCTCACCACGCTGGGGTATTTTCATCAGGGAAGGACAGATCCCACCCAGGGTAAACCAACACCCAGGGAAGCAAAGCAGACCAACACATTTGATTCTATGCCTGAAGGAACGTGGGCTATTTATTTCTGACAATATTGTTGTGAATGTTGCATTTCAAACAGAGAAGTGGAGTGAGAATGAAGTCTACTTAAACAGTCTAAAATATGACAGGAGAAATATTTGAATGGCCCTCTTCAAACTATTTTCTCCATTCTTATCAAGGTTTTATCACTGTATTTTTATCATTGTATTTTTATCATTGTAATTTTACACAGGGATTTCATGAAAAGCTAAAGAAAAACCATGAAATAATTTTTCATTTGCCAGGCTCTAGGTACACTTGGAGAAGATAAAATTAAATTTCTTTATAAATCTACAGGTCAGGTGGAAGACTCCCATATCCTCCATTCAGTGGAATTATTATAAATGTTGAAAAATTATCAACTGTTATAACTGTGACACAAAAGGGGTTTTTCATTATTTCTTTTCATATTACTTTTAATAAAAATCAAAGGAAGAATATTCAAAGCCCACGAAATGTATTCGCTGGGGATGAGAGGGTTAATTTGGGTTATCTACGGAGAGATAATGAACGATAGTTTGATCGATTGGGAAGATGATAGCTCAGGCTGAATTGGGGAAGCCCTGACCTCAGTGATATGGACGTGAAGAAACTTCCCTGACATCAGTGAGGTTTATTCACTGCATAAAGGTCAGAATCTCACCATGCAAAATCAGAACCACCCTTTGTTTTGCCCCCTTGATTCAGCCAAACTCTGTAGAACAGTGATGAGACTTCCAACCTTTCAGGCATTAAAGATTCGAAAATAACGATCACTCTGCAGTACAGAAAGAATCCAGGATCAGTCATGAAACCTTTCTGAAACCCAACCCTGCTACAGCCTCTGTAGAGGCATTATTTGCATTATCTTGTAAGAGATTAAATGATAGTTTTTTATGAAATTACAAATTCTGCTGCAGCACCGTGAGGAGGTCTACAAGGTAGAAACACCAGTGAAGTGCAGCAGTGATGTCACTCTCAGTGCCAGCTGGCTACGAAGGATTCTCACACAAGGGATCATTTCTGGCACTAAATGGACAGACCAAAGGGGGTGATTGCAGATTGAACCACAAACCAGAACAACACAACGTGTAAAAATGTATTACAGGGAAAAATTCTCTGGGAAAAAATAACATGAGCACGGAAAAGTTTCCACAGCCTTTCATTATCCTCTAAGCTGATTTCTTCTGACTCAGACTCTCTATTTGTCTGAGAGATTCTTCCTAATCTGACCTCTGTGTTCAGACAAGCTGTTGATACGTGCTCCCTCCTCTTTCCCAGAGCTCAGAGGCAGGGACATGTTCTGTGAATTTTACAGTCCTTGCCTGACATTCTCTGACCTGCTGACAGGCAGGAGCTGCCAATTAGAGGGTGGAGGACAGGCAGAGTGCTGAAGTTTCTCAACCCATACACAAGCCAGCCAGAATAAAGATCAAACTGAAATCTGTACAAATCTGAGTGCCTCCAAATTCCTGCTGGAATGCTCTCCTCTGCCTGCACTGTTCAATATGTTCACTGTGGAGCTCTCCATATTAAAACCCTTCTCCATCTTCTGGGTTTATTTCCTTTAGTTTGACTTTTTTAGGGGAAGGGGGAAAAAAAAAGAGTATGGAACATTTAAGGGGCTGTAGCGTGAATTGTTTATAGGTTTCTGACAACTGTGACGGCAAGTGTTGTGTGAGTGCTGTTAAGGTCTCTCGTTTACATATGTATATTTATAGCCTGCTCAGAGTTTGGCACTCTTCATTTCCCTGTTTGTTTTTCACCCTTTTCCCTTGACTAAACTCATAACTAATAGAACAACGACCTTCAATGAGTTTCTCTCTGTTGTGTCACGTGGCCGGTCCTTTTCTGTTGCTGTTTTGGGGGGGAGGGGTTTTGTTTGGTTTTTTTTTATTAAGTGCAGAATAGTGATCTCAAATCTTTCCAAAATGCTCATCCAAGCACCTCCATTCTGTGCTATTTGATTGTTTTGAAAGCATCTCACGCTGCTTTGCCAAGGGCCTGCATTTCCCCTTCTCCCATCCCTACACGTCCTTGTCCAAAGTCCCTCTCCAGCCTCCTTGGAAGCCCCTTTTAGATCCTTTAGGTTTCCCCCCCTCTTCTCTCACTCTCTGAAATAGAGGGCCAGATTCCCACAGGAATTGTGCTGTTTTACACCTGCTCAAGAACTGACCTCTGTGTTACCTTCCAGAGAAAGCAGCCCCAGAGATTCAGTTTAATTAAAACTCAACTGTCCAAAGGAAATAAAGGGCTTTTTAATATCATCACCTCAAGTTCCTCAATAAGAAAGGAAAATAAACCCCTAACCTTTACACTTGGTGCAGTCAGAATTAGTGAACAGTCCACACACAGCAGTCACACGATCTCACTATACCTGTGGTGAATTTAATCCAAAGATCTCCAACAGCTTCCTGACTAAAAATAGTATGAAACCTCATGTATTTCACTTTTATACTGAGACAAACACAAATCCTGTGCTGTGCAGTAGCAGATGGTCCAGAGACTTCTTGGCTACCTTTGGGTGATGCCCAAAGAGTAATTGCAGGGCCCAGTTCTTCTGGCAAGAGTAACGAATGACCCAAATTTAAATTTAAAATTCATACCTGGCCATATAAATAGCAAGCTGGGTTTGTGAATCTCCTAATACGGAGTGAGATTTCCGAGGAAACCTGCAAAAGTATTCAATTCTCACAGAAATCTCATGGGACAAAAAATACTTGAGATGACAATTTCTATATATTTCCTAATTTTTGACTCCCCCTGTGAAAAATGTCAAGCTTTGGTCTTGTATGAAGACAGTCTGATCTCCCAAGGTAGTGGAGAACTTGGAATTTTGCCACAGTCCTGAACAATACCTGTCCTTGAAAATCTGTGCTGTAGCTTTTCCTTGCCAAGCTGAAGTCATGCCACCAAACCTACACCATGGGAAAGCCCCAAATTTTTGAAAAGGATCAATAAATTCCGGCTCTTAATTTCCTAGATTTGTACAATTAAATTTACATTTCATTTTTCCAGTGAAATCAATAAATACCTGCTCTCACAGGTCTTTCCAAACCAATGTTTCTAACTGTGATTTTACACTTCAAAGCTGCTGCTGGGCAATTTTTTTTCCCCAGCTTTTGGTCCTTTACAAGGTTTCTCAGCTGTTCAGTCTTAAATCCTATCCACAAACTGAATAAAGTGAGGGCAAGAAGGGTTCAAGATCTGAATTTCAAAAGCTTCCAAAAAATTGGCTGTTTCTACAACACTGTGCAAACAGCTGAGATTTAGAATTTGCCAGAAATCTGACAAAAGCTCAAGGCTTTGTAGTGTTTCAGCACTTCTACTTTTGATTACAGCAATTACTTGAATCCACAGAAAAACACATTCAAATAGGAGGTATGAAAGGCAAAAAAAAAAAAAAATTGAAGCAAGCAAGCTTTTTCAGGGAAAACAAAGAAACCAAAAAAAAAAAAAGTCTGTATTTCAGTCTGAGTTCTGAGTGAGAAACTAATTTCATTACACTTAAGTTTCCTCTCTAACAGCCCACCATGAGTCATTCACAGGTTAATTATGGATAATCAGATATAGTTACCATCACAATAGAGCCCTGTTCTTTGTAATCTAAAGTTTTCAGATACAACAAAATGCTTAAATCTCTCATAGCAATGGAAAA
Source organism: Ptilonorhynchus violaceus (assembly GCA_013397565.1). Classification (NCBI taxonomy): domain Eukaryota; kingdom Metazoa; phylum Chordata; class Aves; order Passeriformes; family Ptilonorhynchidae; genus Ptilonorhynchus; species Ptilonorhynchus violaceus. Next base: position 192,350 of record VZRJ01013147.1, on the reverse strand, counting down.
TAAAAAAAGTGGTTTGGGGAAAGTAAAAAGCAAATTGCACAATAAAATTTAATTGGAATTAGAGGGCACATTCTCAGGGATGTTTATTCTTTCTCACTCAGATGGAATAAATGGGCTGTAATCTGGCTGTAAATAGCTGGTGGAAAATTCAATTTATGCATCTGTTCTTCTGTTGCCTCCTGTTCCTCTGCTGCACTGGGGCTGTCCCAAACTGCCCGCACCCTACAACGACACCCACGCTGTGGTCACCCGGCCCAGCTCCCACCACAGGAGGAGTACTCTGGGATGGAAGAGGATCTCCTGGAACAGCCTCCCTTCACTAATGGTGATGCCATAACATATCTGTGTTTATAAAGTTGCAGGAGGCACTGAGACTGTCCAGTAGTATTTAATTTACCCCGCAGCCGAGGTGGGGTTGGTGGGTTCTGCACAACGGTTTGGACTTAAAGCAGAAGTTTGTTAGGGACAGTGCTGGAATTCTGGCTTGCAGCAAGCAGGAATCCGAGAGGAGCAGGCTGCTGTCTCTGGGGCACAGCCCTCACCCCAAAAGGATGTTAACAGGGGGAGCCGAGAGTCCCCCGTGCAGCTGGAGAGAGATTTTCCCGGGAAAATGCCCCTGAAGTGAGCATGCCAAGGAAGGGCTGCTGGACGTGTCATATTTCAAACACAACAGGCTGTGTGTTCATGGAAATGTTATGCAGATGAGACACAGCCCTGGGGCACCTGGTGAGGTTCCAATGAGGCCCTGGAGGCTCCAAACTGTTGGTTTAGCATATGAGCCTCGGCTCTTACACTCAAATGCCTGTGTTAAAACCATATTGAAAGAGTGTGTGCATCAGGGACTTCCAAATAAATTAAATATTGGTACAAGCTTTGGGTTCTTCCCATGGACATTCGGATTTCCAGGCAGGAAATGCTGGCACGGGATGATGTTACCTTTTTAAATGGGGAATAAACAATGCATTGTCTGCGTGATTAATGCAAAGCCTCAATCAGTGGCAGCCTCAATGCTAATTTTAAGGATAATTATGTCACAGCTAACAAACTTGATTACAGGCAAATTTGATTAACAAACTTGATTCATCAAATTCATCTCTCCCACTCTTCCTTCGTGCTGCACATTAGCAGTTTTGCTCCGAATGCTGTTGTTTTCCACTAGATGAATAAAAGCTAAATATGAAGGCTCACATGTTAATTTTCATTTCCCCCTTCTTTATGCTTTCCTTTCTTCTGTGACATAGCTTGGCTTTTTGATAGAGAAATGTAATTATAAAACTTATCCAAATACTGCCTTTCTGCATCTGTCCCCCAAGAATGTGTCAAGACCTATAAGAAAAAAATTCAGCTATCACGTATCTCAATGAATTTGAATGAAGATAAGAATTCCTCAAATATTATTTCTTTCAATAACATGAGGGACAAAAAAAAAGATTCGTTATGTGTTACTTTCTAAAGAGACTTCCTTAGAATTTAGGAAAACAGATCTTTCTTGCTGATTTTAACTTTAATTTTTTCCAGAAGATGAACTGAGCTCGATCATTCTCACCTCATATTTGCTGTCTTGTGGGTTTGGCTCTGTAACACCATAGACTTCAAGGATCTCATTCCATATCCCCTCTCTAAAGACCTTAATCCATTAAGGAAGAATTCATTAATTGGAGAGGTTGGAAACATTAGGAACTGAGTGGCTAAACCCAGACACAGATTTGTGAGTAGTGAGTTACTCATCCTCTTTCCTGGCCTGAATAAATCCATCCTTGGAGGTGTTTTAAGGCACCTGCACGACTCTGTTTTACTGCTGCATGCTCAGATCTTCTTACTCTTTTACTCATGTAGATAATATTTCTTCCCATAGGATTATTTTTACATTTTTTGTTGATAAATAAATGATCATTAAGTCTTAATAATGTGTTCCTGGTCTGCAATGCCCAAACCAGGTAGCCTAAAATACAGATAAATAGGAGAAGCAAATAATCCCAAGAAAGGACACAGAATTAATGTGGTACCTTGTTTGAAGATACACCATGGTGTTTATAAATATCACCCTTTTGCTTTTAAAGGGAAAAAGCAATTTTTTTTCATATAAATAGAGACAAAAAGAGATGTGAGAGTGATGTTGTCTAACCTGAAAAGGGATGTGTATACCCATTTGGGAGGAAAAAAGAAGGAACATATTGGCTTTGTTTGGGGGGATTTGTGTATTTTTGAGGGAAAGAAAGTGTATTTGTAATCTCTCTTCTCAAATAATATTTTAGAAGTGTCCCAGGCATCAAGACAACCATGTCTGAACACTACAGTCAGGAAATATGTTGGTGTGCAAGCAGTTGTGGGATTTTTTTCTAACTACTGCTGCAGTTCCAGGTTGCCCTTCATCACAGGAAATGTGACAAACAATAAGTCAAGCAGCAAAGCAAATTATTCCTGTTAGTTTTGAAATCCCAGACTCCAGGAACTGGACTGGCAGATCTCATTTGTGCACTGAAGTGCTCTGACTTAACTGCAAATGTCATGGCTTTTGATTTGTGTTTTAAGTCTTTTCTGTTCCATGTTGTATTTTTTTTTTTTGTTCTTCCTAGTAAGAGGGTGACTTATATGAAACATTACTAATGCTCTCAGCTCTCCCTTCCTAGTATGGTAGAGTCTGGAATACTGCCTATGAAAAAGCCATCCAAAATTGATCAAAAATATTATACTATCATTACTAACTAGGACCTGAACATGATGGTTTTTTGTTGTGGCTAACTAGCCAGCAATCAAAAAATTATTATGTGCCACTGGGAAAACTTCTAATATTAATCCAGAATTTTAGGGATTTCTCAGCCTGCTGGAATACCTGAATCTTGGATTCCTTTGATGCCGGTCAAAAGGGAGTTATGCCAAGCTGAGAGACCTTTTCTTGGGCTCCTTTGGCAAATCCCTCGCGCAGAGGGAGCTTTGGGCAGAGCTGTGGTGAGCGAGCCAGGCAGGGGAGGTGCTGGGACTCACAGAGCTGCTCGGGGGTCTGGGGTGTAACACGCGCTGCGGTCACTCCTCCGCGGAGCAGCCCAGGCGGGAAGGCACAGGTCTGGCTCGTGGTCACCCTGGTCCCTCAGGGTGTCACTGTCCCCGAATGCACCCCCGAGCTGGGGGACAGAGATCTGCTCCAGCAGCTCTGGGGGAAGCAGTCTGACTCAGATGTCAGTATTTACGTTTTAATGGATAAGCTGCAAATGTGCTATTTACACCCCGGATCTAAAACCACGCTTGATGGTTTTCCAATTTAAAAACAGCGGTGTTTCGAAAAACCTGGGCGTGCAGAACAAAAAAATGCCTTCCTTGGCTGCTTTTGTGCTCCTGCTTTTCAACAGAAACAGGTTTTTTTGTTCAATTAAGTGTTCTGACAGTAGAAATTTGTCATGCAAATGTTCCGGGTCTCTCAATGAAAGCGGTGGAAGAAGCCAGGGTTTCATTTATCAGCACCGGTGCATCTGATGGGAGAACCCTTTCCTGGAGGCTCCTGCAGTCAATTAACCCAATCAGATTTGCTGATGGACTGAGATGGGTCTGTATCCACCTCAGTGGGGTGGGGGGGGTGGAGAGAAAACTTTCATTTGTAGTGTTTGTAGAAATCTTTGGACGTGCAGAAGGTTCTTTCTGTAAATTGTTGGTGAGCAGGGTTGAATTTTGCATTGTAACACAAATTTTTTTAAAAGTATTTCAGTGACCAGAAAGGGCAAAATTCTTTCAAAATTCTTTCAGGCAGTGTTTTGTCTCTGCATTTCTATGTTCTGTCACTTGAGTTACCACTGGTTTCAGTCATCAATTATCTTGACATAGAAGGAATTTTTGCATGTGTAAGGAGCCCGGTTTTAAAGGTTGCTGCACAACTACAAAATAAACCATCAGGTTATGAAGATAAGTCAGATCAGAGGGATCGGTGACACCATGGTCTGCAGCAAGAATCATAGAATTATTGACCCATTAAGGCTGAAAAGACCTCCAAGATCATCAACCTTCAAACCACCCTGCCAACCAACCCACATCTCATCCACTCGCTTCCTGAACACCTCCAGGGATGGGCACTCCACCACTGCCCTGGACAGCCCCTTCCGATGCCTGACCACCTTTTCAGCGAAGAAAGTTTTCCTAAAATCCTTTCTGAACCTCCCCTGGAGCAACCTGAGGCCATTTCCCCATGTCCTATCACTACTTGCCTGGGAGAAGAATCCAATCCCACCTCACCACAACCTCCCAATCCAGTCCTTCCTCCAAGACGGGGCGATCAGCTGGGCAAACCCTGGGTTTGTCCTGCTGAGTTCTCAGCTGTGCTGCCAAACACCCTCTGGCACCAGCAGATGACCAGCCCTGAGCTGGGCTGAGCTGCCATGCCACCATTCCTGGATGGATGGGACTGTGGGAATATCCAGCAGCCCAGCTGAACACGTGCCGTGGAGCCACACATTCTGGTTGGATCCTTCTCTCTGTACAGGCACGTCCAGGGATGTAATTTATATTTACTGGAGTAAGAGCTAAGGTAGTTGGGAATTGCACCTGGTTTCAGGTGCCTTTAGTGAAGATTTTGGTTACCACTGGAAAGATCCAATGAGCAGAAAGGATCCTAAAATCACATCTTACATTAAGAGCTTCACAATTGCTGCACATTCAACTGCGAGTTACAATTTTATTTGCCCTTCAATGCTGGAAATGAACTGGGAGAGGGTATTTCAAATGAGCAGCACAAGGCTAGAGAGCTGCTGAGGAGGACAGTTGGTGCTTTAAATCCTGCCTGGGGACACTGATCTTGGCCGAGCATCCTCCAGTGCTGGGAGTGACCTGCAGCAGTCAGTGCAGAGGATGTTTTGACTGGAGAACTGTGCTAAAACAAGTTCCTAGCAGAAAATAACACAGCTCCGTAAAGCCGTAGAGCCAGGAGCTCCAAATGGTTCCAAAAGTCCGGGGAGGGG